>PVJL010004771.1:0-122113 GCA_004026885.1 Lyroderma lyra
AAAAAAAAAAAAAAAAAAAAAAAAGAAAATATATAAAGAACTTAACACAACTCAATGATACCCAGCAATCTTTCTTCTGGGTCTCTACCCCCCAAAATTTTAAAACGTAGGCAATAAACCTCTGACATTGCTTTTGGAAGTTCCCTGGTGGTATAGTGGCTAGGCTTCGGCGCTCTCAACGCTGTGGCCTGGGTTCGATTCCCAGCCAAGGAGCTACCAAATAAAAGAAAAAGAAAAAAAACAAAAAACCTCTGACATTGCTCTTAGTGATGTTTTTGCTTGTCTACTTTCTTAGGCAAGGGAAATAAATAAATAAATAAATAAATAAATAAATAAATAAATGTGACTACATCAAACTAATAAATTACTGCATGGTAAAGGAAACCATCAACAAAACAACAACAACAAAAATAAACATCCTACTGAATGCGAGAGATATTCACCAATGATACATCCAATAAGGGGTTAATAGCCAAAATTTATAAAAAAGTCATGCAACTCAACACCAAAAGAAAACAAAGAATCCAATTTTTAAAATGGGGAAAGGACCTTAATAGATATTTCTCCAAAAAGGATATATAGAAGGCCAATAGATGTATGAAATGACGCTCAATGTCACTAATCTTCAGAGAAATGAAAATTAAAACCACAATGAGTTATCACCTCACACCTGTCAGAATGACTATCAGCAATAAATCAACAAACACAGTGGTGGCAATGATGTGGAGAAAATGGAACGCTCAAACACCATTGGTGTTGGATTGCAAATCGGTGCAGCCACTATGGAGAGTGGTAGGTGTTTCTCAAAAAATTAAAAATAGAACTACTTTATGACCCAGGAGTTCCCCTTCTGGGTATTTATTCAAAAAAAAACAAACTAAAACTAATTTGAAAAACTCTATGCACTCCTATGTTCATTGCAGGACTATTTACAATGGCCATAACAGGTAAGCAACCAAAGTGCCCATTAATGGACAATTGGATAAAGAAATTGTGGTACATATATGCAATGGAATATTACTCAGTCATAAAAAGACTGAAATCTTACCATTTGCAACATCATGAATGCACCTAGAGGTTATTATGCTAAGTTAAATATTAATAAGTCAGACTGAGAAAGACATTCAGCATATGATGTCACTTAATGTGGAATTCAAAGAACAATATTAACAAACAAACAAAACAGAGACAGACCCTTGATACACAGAAAAAACTTATGGTTGTCAATGGTGCAGTGGGTTGGAGAGTTGAATAGAAAAGATGAAGGGATTAAGAAATACAAATAGGTAGTTACATAATAGTCATGGGTATTTAAAGTATATGTGCAGCATAAAGAATAAAGAGAATAATGTTGCAGCAACTATATATAGTGCCAGGTATGTACTAGACGAATCAATGGGATCACTGCATAAATTATATAAATGTCTAACTACTATGCTGTACACCTAAAACTAATAAAAGATAACATTGAATGTCAACTATAACTTAAAAAAGTAACTAATTTTAAAAGTAAAATAAAAATAGGTTATAGATGACAAAAAAACCAACCAAACAAAATAAATTTGTTTTAGCCTGAATCAATGCTGAGTAAATAGTTCAACATTTTACAATGTTGAACATCTACATTCTCCAAACCTCCACTTGACTTTAACCATTAAGAACAGCAGGCAAAGTATTAATCTATGAAATAGTGTCCAAGTGTGGGCAAAGAAAATAAAGAAATTAGATTGGACAAATAAAGAAGAAAGTGTTATACAAGGAGAAATAAAATGCATATTTATTTTATTTAATGGCTAGTACATCAAAGTTCAAACTGAACAGGAAGAATCAGAATGAAGTTTTCTAGAATGGTTTTCACTGGCATATAACACAAGTGATAGTAAGTGGGTCTCAGACTTGAGCATGCATTAGAATCAACCAGAGGAATGGGCAAAACACGATTCCTGAGCCCTTCCTCAGGCATTTTGTTTCACTACGTCTTGGGTGGGTGAGAAATTGTATTTTTAATAAGTATTCAGATGATGCTGGTGCTCCTGGTCTGGGGACCAACTTTGAGAACCATAGGATTGGCAGATGCACCAAGCAACATGGTTTGAGGTTGCCTATTGTCCTTAGTAGAAATGTGCCTTTTTTCTGTAGCCTTCCTCTTACTGTGGGCTCACTTGTGCTGAGACATGACTGAGGCTGTCCATTGCAAGACATCACACCTGCTTCTAATTTGATAGAGTTGATTTCTTTAGATGTGAAACCATATTATGTGATCATTTTTGCTTTATGTCTCTGCTGCTCCAATAAAAAATATAAGAAAACAATAAATAATGTACATACTCATATCTAGAACTTAAAATGGAAATAGGAGCAAACATGTAAAAAAAAGAAAATAAATATATCAACAAAATACTAATAGCCATCTAAGAATAAGCATTACTTCTAGCCCCCTGATGTTTTAAGCAGCCAAAGTAAAATGGGAAAAAATGAGGAGTTACATAATTCTCAACATTTATTAATCTATATAGAAAAAGTCTTCAAGAGAGTCCCTTATATTTTAAATAATGAGGAAAATAAAGGACAATTTGGTATGGTGGTATCACATGAACAATTTTTTAAAGGTTGAAAGTGAGCATTAAGAAGGACATATGTAGGAGATGATAAGGAGGCTAACTGAGGGTAAGTCAGAGCTAATTTTCTTTTTTGCATCTTTTTTGTATTGTTAAATTTATTGGGATGAGATTGATTAGTAAAAATTACATAGGTCCCAGGTGTACAATTCTACAATACATCTTCTATGTGTTGTATTATGTGTTCATCACCTGCAGTCAGTTTCCTTTCCATCACTATATATTTGTGTCCCTTTTCTTTCTCCCACAACCCACTCCCCTCTTACCCTCAGATAACTGCTTAATTATAGACTGTGTTCATGAGTTTTGTTTCTTTGTTGCTTGCGATTTTATGTTCTACATAGGAGTAGAATCATGTAGTTCTTGTTATTTTTTTTGTTTGTTTTTTCTTTCCTGTCTGGTTTATTTCACTTACCATAATGATTTCAAGATCCATCCATGTTGTCATAAATGGCCCTATTTCATCTTTTCTTATAGCTGAGTAGTATTCCATTGTGTAAATGTACCATAACTTCTTTGGAGGATGAGCAGCAAGAGTCCCAACACCCAACAGATAGTACTCTAGTGGCATAATACGTCAGCTCTAGAAGACCTGAGGCCTTCATGCTTATTGCAAAATCAGACCCTGAGTTCTGGAGCTAAGCAGAAACAAAGACATTTGAATTGTTACTGGGTTCCTAGCAAAATCAGGCCAACTTCCCCTGAGCCCTGGCACTGGCAGCTCTACTCATAAAAGCAATAGCTGATAGTAGAACATGGAAGTAGTCACAGGCCTGGAAAAAGGCCAGAAGGAATTCTCTGGGATCTTGCACAAGGTCACCCCTCATAAAACAAGCACCAAAGCACTTACAAACACCCAGGAATTCATTCATACAAAACAAATCTAATCTTCTAACTGCCCACAGGGTTTTTATAAGGTGTCACCTGGCTGCAGTTCAAATTCCTGTCATATTGTCAGAGCTTTCAGACTACTGGGACATTTAACTAAAGCTGGGCATTATATCTTCTTTGGAGGGACTCTCTCCTACCAGGAATGGCTGAAATGAAATAATTTAATTGGGTCTTTTTCATTTCCACTTCTGTGGTCTTTTTAGATTCTCATCACGTAGTCACACTAATGTCCCAGCATGCCTTTTGTCCCTAGTGGCATCTAGAGACAAGAAAATATATGAAAACAAAGTACCCCAAATAAACACCATTTGCTTTGGAATCATCAGGAAAGAGAAAGCCGCTGAGTTATTTCGACTCTTCACACAGTCATGTGACACTTTGTTTAATCTGGACAATTAGAAGCATTGAAAGTACAAGTATGTGAATCTAACCTTTTTTGGCCTGGACTGATTGTCTACTTTGCTTTAACTGTTGAAATCCATCATAAACTCCTTTATTACCTTTCCCATTAATATACCAAACTCACTGGAAAGAAGAACATTCCTCTGGACTGCTTAACAAGCAAATTATTTTTCTACTGCTTCATTCCCTTTCTCCCCACCCTCTTTGAATAAATACTTGGGAGACACAATCCTGTGACCTAGCAATTTGCAATAACTTTCTTTGTCCTCATAAAGGCAAAACAAGATTGACGAGGTAAATGGAGGATATGAGTTATCCTCGATAATCAGTTGAAGTATCCACATCTCTAATTCAAGTCTTCCTTTGATTTATCAATGTCATATTTCACATTAAGGCCCCCAGTGTCCATTTTCCTCATTTCCTTTCTAATTAACACTTTCCAACTCAATAATTTGCTGTTATATAGTTTCTGAAGTTTTGCATCTAGTTTGTTCAGTATCTTGGAATGTGATGAGAAAAGTAGGCTCTCTGTTAAAAAAAATGAACTTTTTTTTTCATTTACTCTTTCTATCCTCTCTTGCTTGTCAGTAAATATATTCAGGCTAGTGGCAACACATGAAGAATAAATAATTTTTCTGAGGTCATGGGAAAAAATGTCAGAAAGAATGGAAACTTAGGTATTGGAGGCCTGAACAAAAGCCCAGTTTTACCCCTTACTGGTGACAGAAACTTGTATGAATTCCCTAACCTATGGGATTCACAATTATCTTATCTACTAACTTTGAGAGATTCTAAACTCTCTGAGGATTAAAAGTAAGAATCATCTTGCTGGACTATTGAGAAAAATCAGAGAATGTATATATTTCTTGCCTCCCCAAAGTTTCCACCCCAATAAAAGTCACTATTGAAACAGCCTCCACTTCCACCCTCCCCCAACCCAAGTCCACATTTAGCACAACATAAATCAGACCAGGTTACACTTAATGCAAACTCCGCAAAGGCTTTCCATTTCTCATCAAGCAAAAGCCAGAGTCTTTAGGACAGTCCCCTCCAATTGCCTCTGACCATAACGTCTACTATTCTCTTCCTTGCCTATCCCATTCAGTCACACTGACCTGGTGTTTCTTGAATACTTCAGGCATCCTCTCACTTCAAGAATTTTGCACTGGCCCTTTGCTCTGCCTTAAATGCTCTCCACTATGCTCTATACCCTCAATCCACCTGATTTCAACACAGCTCTGGTTGTATATCCCCAACTCCTATTTCTGCATCCTCTTGGCTACCACGGAAATTTCTCGAAAACCACAGAGGCTGAGTACAGGTATAACCCAGACCCACAGGGAAGTTAATTTGCCAGCTGCATCCCTAAGCAGTGAAGGTTTGGATTTGGTGAATAAATGCCCAGACTCCTAATCTTTGGTGAGATGAATTTTCTATATGTCCTTAGAGGTCCCATAATGAGTTGAGCCCAATTTGCATACAGCAGTAAACAACTTATCAACACACTCTCGGTTAGCTTCTCTCACTCCACTTTCTCACTCTTCTCTACTCTACTTCTGTTTTCTGTGATCATTTTTCCAATCTCAAATCTCAAAGTTGCATTCCTTCATAACATTCTAAGATGAAAACCAAAAGGAAATATTCTATCTCCCTTTCTAATTTGATTACCATGAGATCCAAGAAAAGGGTGCTTCTGAATTTCTTGAAGTCAGAAAAAAGTCACCTGCTACATTTCCCAATGTAAGAAATTTTGAGAGTAGACAACCAGTGATACCTCTTATCAACAGCAAATTTGGAGATGAAAAAGAGAAAGCAAGTATCCCACATGATAAGAGATATGTCTTTCTAGAAGTATCATGAAATAGCTTCACACCTGTAAATCAGGAAGTGCTTTCCTTTGTCATCTCTTGCTGGGGTCTGACACATTTATACATTCACTTGGAATTCTGTGTTTACTATGTAGACTGTCATGAACTACTAAAAGGCCAACAGTTCCCATTGGCATCTCAGAGATGATGAGAGGATATTAGTCTCATCATTGTTTGAAATAGTTTTTTCCCTAAGAAGAAAATCTTCTTTAGACTTGAGCAGAGAATAAAGATGAACCATTATGTTGGTTTCCTCAAGCTACCGTAAGAAAATTCCATAGACTGTAGGGCTTAGACAACAGATATTTATTTTCTCAATTCTAAAGGCTGGAAGTCCAAGATCAAGGTGTTGACAGCTTTGTTTTTCTGTAAGGGCTCTCTCCTTGCCTTGTAGATGTTCTTCTCTCTGTGACCTCACATGTGTTCACATTCTCCATGTCTCTTTTTGTGTACAAATTTCCTTTTAAAGAAAACCAGTCAGATAGGATTAACCACATTTTACCTTAATCATTGCTTTAAAGGCCCTGTCTCCATATACAGTAACAATGTGAGGTACTGGTGGATCAGGGCTTGAACATGTAAATTTGAGAGGCACAGGTGAGACATATCAAGCAAGGATAGAAAGAATTATTTAACTAAACCTGGCTTTGACCACTCACTCTCACTCATTCTCCACTTTACACTCTTCCCCAAATCTCAATCTTTTCTAGAAATGTGTCTCAGGATCACAAGTGTCCCTGGACAAGCCTTTCAGTCATGATGTGGGGTGGCAACCTTCTTTGTCTCCTGTATTAACTTGGCACCCTTTGGTTGGTCAGGTATTCATGATTGACATGTGGAAACATTTCCCTTATCCCTGGAACTCCTTTTGGTGGGTCACCCCTTATTCTGTGCTTATGAAACATTATATCAAAGCCACTCTGCCGGAATAGCCAAATTCTTTGTCTTTTTGTATCACACCCTGGATGCTAGTCCTAACATCTCACAGTGATAGCCTGTGATTTCCCTGCCATTTCTCCTTCTGGATATGCTCTCTCTAAGACCCACTCGGAGGCCTTGGAATCACCTCAAAGACAGATACCATGCTATTTCCAAAATGTTTTTCTCAATGACACAAGTGCCCATTCACCTAAAGACCTTCTCTTCTTCTCATCATCAACCACAGAACCCTCATGGTTCTATAATCTGCCAGTGGTGAAATTTTTCCTCACCTGAAAGAACCACGATTTGCAAGTTCCAAGTCAAGTAGTATTTCAAGAGTGACTCCTTCAGTAAACTTTCAAATACAACCCTACTGAAAGGTAGAGAAAAATAAATTATATGACATTTTAGAGTTCAAGAGCTTTTGAACTTTGTATATTTATCAAATTATTTGATCTTCCAACATCCCTAGAAGAAGAGAATTTCCACATTTCCACAGGTAAACTGAGAGGTGGAAGTTTGCCTGACATGGCCAAAGTCAACAGCCAGTGGATGGAGAATATAAGACTAGAACTGAATACCTACAGGGTCCAGCAGAAGTAATATCCAGACTTAGGATATTATTACAAAATCATAACCATACATTCTTATAATTTTGTAGTAAAAGATTTGGTATAGATTACTAGCTCAAAAAAAGAGGGGTGTTATTTGTGCCGGATGCTGTATTTTAATTTAATGTTTTTCAAAACCACTGTCATTCTCCTCTTACAATATACTGAAAATTTGATGTTAACTTTTTATCTATAATGCATGAGAAATACCCATGTAAAAATGAATACTGTGTGACAAGTAATCGGACAAATGCTTTCTGCCTTATTTCCTTAAAATATTAGCTACAATGTACTGATTTACTATTACAACTCAGATGATTCTTTCCACCCTCAGTGAGGAAACGTTTTAGTTTATTAGGGCTGCCATTATGAAGTGCCACAAACTAAGTGGTTTAAAAACAGTAGACTTCTATTCTCTCACAGCTTTGGAGAATAGAATTTGAAATTAAGGTATCAGCAGGTCCATGACCTTTCTGTGTGCTTTCTGGTTCTCACAAGCAATCCTTGATGACCTTTGGCTTGTAAACACGTTACTCTAGTCTCTGCCTCCAATTTCATGTGGCCTCCATCAGTCTGTGTTGCTTCTCCCCTTCTTATAAAGACATCAATCATTGAATTAGGTCCACTGTAATCCAGTATGACCTCATCTTAACATGATTACATCTGCCATGATTCTGTTTTCAAATAAGGTCATACTCACAGATACCCTAGGTAGCTCATTCTGGATTCCAGGTTCTCTGTGGTAAGGCTCCTTCTTTCCCTATGAATTACCATCTACTCTTTTCTACTCAGCCAGCCTCCCCACTATATTCTTCCATTCCCAAACACTACTCATTCCTACTTCTTAATCTTTCAAATACATCCCATGTGGGCTCTTAGCATTTACTGTTACATGTTGCTATTATTTATGAAGAACAAGGTTGTATTTCTATCATTCATTCTACTAGGAGGGAAGTAGGGACAGAGTAGCCATATTTTAAATTAATAAAGGCAGCCCACTCTGGGAATGGCAACTCTTCACACAGTGGAAGCTCTACATTGAGAGTCAAAAGCTCTACTTTCCATCCTTAACTCTGTAACTTAGAATTATGCATCAACATGCCCATTTACCTTCCTGACTTATACAAAGAAGAGTTGGGATACTTAACTTCTGAAATTTCATCTGGGTTTAACATTGTCTAAATCTAGTTCCTACTTCTTTCATGAAGACATTCTTATAAATTTAGCGAATACTGATCTTTTGCATTCTTAATCAAGTCCATAATCATTACCAAAAATCAGAACATAATCTGACAAATATTTTGTACTAATTCTGGATATGGGAAGCAATGGAATTATAATTTAAGTTACAATGATGCTGTGCTTGGAATATTTTGGTAAAGAAAAAGAAGAAGACTATTTGAAAACAAGGTTGTTTCTGAAAATAGAATTGTCATAACATGTATATATTTTTGTTTCTATTGAACACTCTATTTGTACTTTTTCATATCTTTTTCTATATTCTCTATTTTCAGTGTGTATAACTCTTAGCTCCTTCCCAGTTAATTCCTTGAGATGAGAAACTATCTGGAGTGCTTTTTGTATCCCGATGCAGCCTCACAGCAGAAGCCCAATGCATACTTGTATTCTTTAAAAACAGCAAAGCTAGAAATATAATACAAAGTACATGGATTAAGCATTAAATACTTACTAAAAACAGTTTGTAAGCTAGAACTCTAAAAAAGAAGTCAGTTCAGTCTGCTCATTTGAAAAGGAGTCAACACAAAAGGAGAGCAAATGTGTCACCTTAGGTTTTCTATGTGTATTCATTTGTTATCACTGATAGCTTGCAATGACTTTTCATAGATCATCAGATCTAAGCAACATTTTCTAATTAAATTCATCTTTTTCTTATTTGATGGCCACAATAAACTTGTATTTAAACCTAAAGGAATTAAGAGTACAAGGAATTACTTGTTTCTAACCATAGATTCACACAATCATAGGAGGCTCTTATATTAAAGGACAGTAGAAATCACCTGGTTCTAGAATTTGAGAATTAAAAGGACCAAATTCACCTTCTTATTTTGCTGATGAAAGAAGTGAGGGTCAGGATAATAATAATAATAATAGTAATAATAATAATAATAAAAATTGTCCAAGTTCCCAGAGTAAGTTAAAAGTAGAAGAGGTAGAAATAAGCTCCCGACTTTCACTCCATGTCTTTTCTGCTAGATATATTGAGATATCATTTTAAATCGTTCCAAAGGATGTTTATTTGACTGGAGTAATTTTTTCTCAGATCCCCCTCTTCCCATTAGGGTTTAGGGCCAAGGTAAGGGCCCCTTAAAATGGTCAGCCTTTTATTCCAGAGTAAGATAGCACATTCTGGTTTGCTCAGGACTTTCCAGGTTTATCACTGAAATTCTCTCATTTCAGAAACTTCCTCAGTCCCAGACAAACCAGGACATGGTCACTATTCCACAGGAAGCATATGCTTCAAACTGTGTAGTTTCACACATTTGGATAGTGAGAGAAGCTGCCGGTCCTTCAGTTGCTGCAGGAAGGGCTCTGTCAGTCCCCACTGTTCTGGTCTGTTTGACACACACGTCTCAAGAAAGTGTATGTCACCTGGGCATATAACATAGGCTCAAATTCTAGTTCTGTCACATAGAACTGGAGGACCTTGGGCCAGGTGTCTAATGCATCTGTGCCTCAGTTTCTACTGTAAATGTGCAGATAATAATAATACTTACCCTTTAGATGTAGCTGTAGTGACCTACAAAGTACTTAGAAAAGTGACTGCCTAACAGGACTCAGGAAATGTTAACTTGTTGATATGTTATAAAATCCTATGCTTCTTTTTGCATCTGGCCTTAATTTCTCTCTTCTGGCAGATCTTCCTCATGGACAGAATCTTATTTGTTCAGAACTTTAATAAGTTTGGTTAAAAATGTACACTTCCACAGAGGAGCCTTGCAGCAGGGATTGCCATGTGACTCTCATCTGGTCGATAGTGTGTGAACAGAGATCCTGGGTAGGCCTGCAGGAGAACTGATGAAGGGGCTCTGTGTCTTTTCAGGTTTTTGCTGTTGGTGCTCCACTGAGGTTGCCAGATAAAATACAGTACTTATACTAAAAACTATTGATTATCTATCTGAAATTAAAATTTAACAGAGTGTTCTGTACTTTTACTTGTTAAGCTGGCAATCCAACCCTCTGCTTGTCCTTCTTTCTTCCTGACCAGAATATGGACATTATGCCTGCAGGTGCAGCGACCACCTTGAGACCATTAGCCATAAGCGAAGGGTAGTGATGACAAAAAACTGGGGGAATATGCACCACTGAAGACATCACAGGGGCTTCTCCAGAAACCTGGACCAATAAACCACTGTTTCTATTACATACAGCTGAATGTAGGCACTGCATGATGCTTTAACATGGGCACAGCCTTTGCATACCTCTCCCTTGGTAATCTCCTTCTGTCCTTCTCCCCTGGGAATACTCAGTTGCAATGATCACTTCCAGGCTAAAATATCAAAAACTCTACATTCCCTCTCATTCTCTATCACTATAATATGCTGTAAATTGAGTGTGTTATAGCCCGTGAATCCATGCAGAATTCATGGATCTTCTTTCCAATAGGAGAAAAAGAAACTATTAACATATTTTGAGCACCACTTTATAAATATATCCATGTAATTATGTTTAGTGAATAAAAATAACCAAAGTATTTCATTATAAGTAATACAAAAACTAAAATAATGATAATTTTCTACAAGTTCATTTTATATTTGGAGTAGTTACTTTGACAAATTTCCTATTTTGAACTTAAAAGGTTATGAAGCTTTTTAAATTAATTTATACCCCCTCACCCCACCCCACACACATTAATTAAATGTAAAGTATAGGTGCAAAGGGATGTCAATTTCTTGGCCCACCCAGGGCACTCATCTTTGCAGAGTGGCTTCCAACCCTGATCCTGGTCACTGCATTCAACATCAAGCTCTTGCTCTTCAGAAAAATGTTTTGTATTTTTCCAAGACTCATTTTTGAAGACTGCTGCCTAGCTCAGACATCTTACTAGTTCCCCATGTGGCCCTCAACATCTGGCTCCCTAACTCCTGAGCAGCAGCCCTATGACCAGAAAAGACAGCTCTGTCCCTCACATAAAGTATCTGCTCCAACCACTCTCACTCCTAGACAGACATCATGTCCTGCCATTGCCCATGTGTTATCACTTCATAGAATACCCTCTTCCCCCCATCTATTGCTTTATATATTACCCTCCACCCAGGATCTGGCTTTTTGGACTGTTCCAGCTACAATGACACTTCTCTGCTGTTAAATTGTATTCATTGTATTTCCAACCAGTTGGAGGGGAGCCTGGCACCTAGCACAATGTGATTGGCAGGGGACATGCTCATGAAACTTCTATTTAATGATATGTAATCTTTGAGCCTGAGATTCATTTGATGCACAGAGAACAGAAAGTAAAACTGACCACAGACTTACTTTTTGCAAAAGCTTATTCTTATTTTCATGAGAAAATGTTTCTCCACTTGTCTATTCCCCAAAACTTTCTGTTCCAAACTTATATGCCCAGCACTGCTGAAGTGTTATAGCACCCTACAGTCATAGCACTTCAAGGAACTACAGATCATTCCATTCTCTACCTAGACAATCTCATATAATCAAAAAAGCTGTCGCACACCCTTTATCTGTTGCTTCACCAGTGTCTTACCTCAGTTATCAAGAGATACCCAGAGTATTCACTCAGATCCTTGCATCAGAATCTTTCCTTTAGATCAGGGGTTGAAATACTATAGTCTATGGACCAAATCTAGTGCTGTCAGCTATTTTTGCAAATAAAGTTGTATTGGAATGCAGCCATACTCATTTGTTTATGTATTGTCTACGGCTTCTCTCATGCTACCATGGCAGAATTGATTAGTTGTGACAAATATATGACCCACAAAGCCTAAAACATCTACTATCTAGGTGGTACAGAATTTTGCTGACCCTGTCCCCCAAGCTAGATCATCATAGTTATGAATAACTCATTACCAGTGACATTTCTATCACTGTTCTCAAATATATTGATCTGGTTTTCAAATTTATAATTGTTGTTTTATATATTATTCTTGCCAGCAATATTGAGATGCTGCATCATAAAGAGTGCCTAGCTTTTGTCAAGTAAAGAAAATAAGCCAAGAATTTAACAGAAAAGGAGAGACAGAGAGGCTAATAACATTCCTTACTAGCACTGTTGTAGCAAGCTTTCCCTCCTTGTCAGGGCTGGATTAGGAAGTGACAGATCACAGCAAGGAGTAGCCACAATATTATTTCCCATTAACCTAGAACCGGTGGACCAATCATTACCAACAAAACAGCACTGCTAAATCGTCCAAAAAGGAAGAAAATAATTTGGATGGTTGTGATCAGATATAGTCAATATCCCAACATATTGCTAGTAATAACCCACAGGAAACTTGGTCTTTTAAAGGACCAGATGGCATACAGAATAGAAAATAACAATTTAAAAAATCCATCACTTAAACACGATAGACATTTATTTATTTCACTCTCATTCAAAAATTCAGAGAAAGGACTAGTTTGGTAGCATGATGATTATCCCTTTATCAACCTATCTTGTAGCTTCCAGCTTCAACAACATCTCATGGCCCAAGATAGGTTCTGTCGCTCTAGTCATTGGGTCACAGCTGCAGACTAAAAGAAGGAAGAAAGCTGATGTAGCATAAAGGGTATTCCCTGGCAGAGTCAACTCCTTGAAAGGAGCCTTCTAGAAAGTCCTGGCCAAGACTTCAGCTGATAATGGCCAGGACTTAGGCAGGAAGCCATATCCAGTTACAGGGGAAACTAGGAGCTATAATCCTTCAGCTGAGTGCATGGACTTATAGAATGCAGTTGGAATTCTGGCACTAAGGGAAAAGGAGAAGGAATTTGCAGTCTTTGTCTCCTATTGGTACATGAAAACCCTGAGGAGGAAGTTCAGTACCCTAGGTTTACTCATAAGAATTTGCTCTGTATTTTGTACTATGTCCACAGAGAATGAAAGAGCTAAGAATAATAGTATTTGCAAATAAAGTCATTTTCTACTTGGTTTTCCCTAGGGGGTTGACACCTAGGAGATTTGATCTATGCCAGTATTCACAGCTGAGAGAATAGATTGCTGCCTGCATGGTTCTCATGCTCCAGAGAGAAAAAAGTCTGAACTATAACATGTGGGTCTGGACTCCTCCCACCCATCATACTTTCAGTCTCATTTAAACTTGCTTCTCTCAAAGGGAAGAGGAAAGGGTCTATGGTCATTACCTCTGATGTGTGACTATGTCCCCATGGCTACTACCACATCCCCAGAAAAGGAGCAGCCTTCAGTCCTTCCCCAAGTCCTGCAAAAAGCCCTTGGATGGCGTCGCATTGGAAGGTGGTCACAGTTCCTGACTGAGGAAGAGACACTTGCTGTAAAGAAGGAGATGAAGTAGGTCCTTTGGCCAGGGCAAGGGGTGTTAGGAGGTAAGGATCCCAGAAAGAGGGGCCATCCATTATGAAAGGAAAGGCATAACGTTTCGTCAAATATCTGGGTGTTATGCCCAGTGATAGTTCTGCTTCCCCCACTCCCATTTTAAATACCCCTATGTAATCTTTGCCAAATAAAATTTAACCCAGCATAATGAGTAAGAATCAAACACCCCTCTCAATGCCAGGGGAGCTGGAAAGCTGGAGAAGATAGAAGGCCACTCAGCCAGTTCCGACTGCTGCAGCAGGCAGCAAGATCTACAGAAGTCAGCACGTGGTGTGTGTGTTTGGGGTGGAGATGGGGGTGGGGATGTCTTATGGAGTTGTCAGGACTGTCAATAGTAAGATTGTGAAGAGGTGCCACAGTGGCCTGAGGTCACTGATAGACCATGCGGCTTCATCCTTCATCCAGTCTTGCTTCTTCAACTCCCATACTTCCAACTCAAGTCAGGGCTCTTGAAAAGGGTCTTGCTTGACTACAGCAAGTTCTGCGGGGAGGCTGGGTTGGATTGAAACCTTCGCAGAGCCAGATTCCACTCCTGGTCAAAGTGGCCTTCATCCTCCACTGACTGCCCTGCAACCCAAAGCCATTGTGATTGTGTTGCTTTCTATTACTGTTCTTTATGATTTGGCTTCTCTGCCCGCTTAATAAGAATTAAGAGAAATGGCAGAAAGCTATCCAGTGCCATCCCAGCAAAACCAAAGACCATTTTTCAGAGAAGCTGAGTATCCTACCCTGCTTTGCTCCTGGGCTCAGCAAGAACCGCCCCATTTCCAGATGGCAGTACACTGTGTATTGAGCACAGTTGTTTCCCAGGTAAAAGCTGTGTCACAGCGTGTTGACAGGAAATGCTAGATCAATGACCTATAGTTCCCCAGTCCCAAATCTTACTATATTTGAAGTGATTTTTCTGTTGTGTGTCATTTTTTGCCAAATGGCCTGTGCCACTGAACCCTCCTTCCCACCCTGTGGAGTCCACGGCACTGGTCTCCCTGGACCTGTCCATGTTGGCCTCCAAGGAGACACAGGCATGGCTGTAAGCACAGATGCACTGAGCTGTATTCTCAGAGCACCACAATGCACTCTCCAAGGCCCAATAGGTTTGAACTGAAGGAGCACAAAGACCAGATCTGCACCATGGGCCCTCTTAGCTGTAGGCTCAAGGCCATTAGCAGCACACAGTGCAAGGCCACTCTGCTGGGCCATTTTTTCCTAATGCATGAGTCTCCAGTTATTAGAGATGCTAAATCCTAAACAAGTCTCAACCTCACTCCACTGAGGTTGGCCACAGGCAGTTAGAACAGGGAAAGGCTTTATTTGATATTTGATTCCTCCTAAATATGAGCTAAAGACACTGATCTTACCAGTGAGTAAATTGCCTGCATTTGGTTTATAATTGAACTGTTTTGCTCCAAGCATTGCACTTAGAAAATTATAGCATTATCACAATAAGGAGCCAAAAAGGGATAATTCACCTCGAAGGAGAACATAGTTTATTCTTTCCTTTCCAGAAGAATCAGATCAAAAGGTAATTATAAATGACTAATAATCTTATTTATGTTTTTATTGGACTTGTATTTAAACCGATTTTTCATCCTCATTATTATAGCAATTCCACTTCTGGTATATGCTTAGAAAGAGAACTTGAAAGTAATAGACCACAGTCTTCTGAATGAAGCTTAGCACCTTTTAAATAATAAAAAGTTTTATTACTAAGGGGCAAAAATTTGATCTAAATGAGCAAGATCTGCTCCCAGAGTCCAGTGTACATTCTAATCATGACTTGTTGATCTCCAAAGAACTAGGAGAAGACTGGAGGAACCAGGGGAGAGTCTACACTGTCCAATAAGGTTTCCCCAAAGGCCAAGTACTGAGAACTCTTTTCAGGGCTGGAGACCTGTTTTCAAAAAGATATAAAAACACAGACTCAGACACTAGAGGGAAAACTATTTAGGCCCACGTCTAACAACTTTTAAACACTAAGGGTCTATAGGAAAATATTGGATATTTTCTAGTACATAAAACAGATATATGCCCTGCCCTTGTCTAGTTCATAGTTTGAGGAAAGAGGATAATAAATAGATTTTAAAAAAACATGCAGATCGTGTTTTTCAGCTATGGAAAGTGGCACAAATGAAGGTACCTGGAATAAGGTAGAGAATAAAGGAGGATGGTGAACATGCTTAGAAAGGGTAGTCTAGGAGGTGTCCATTTATCCAGACCTGGGGCTGTAGGGAGGGGAGAGCATATATATAAAGTCCTGGGGCAGGGAAAGAGCTTTGCCAGCTTCTGAACCATCTGCAGTAAACTGGTTAAGAGTCTCAAGAGATAAATTTTTCAAGAAGCAAATAGTCAACTACTTGTTGGGAATGATATAGTGGGAATATGTGTATAGGGGCTAGAACTAGCCTTTATGGTTGTTAATTTGAGGCTGTTACAGGAGCTTATTTCATGGCAGGCCACATTCATGCCTAGATGGCAAGAGAACTAGAAAGCCCACCCCAGGAATTTGCTTGGAGGGAAGGGAGCAGAAACACATACAGCCTACTTCAGCATCTCAGATCCTGCCTAGCTCAGTAGCCCCTGCTAGTCTCCCAACTATTTTTCCTTCTCTTTAATCCATTCTCCATAGGCTGCACTGGAAGTGGTCTTTCTGAAACCAAATCTGGTTAGATCCCTTTGATAAAAACTTCCCATTACCTACAGAGTAAAGGAGAGTTACTGAGCAAATTCTTGTTATTTGTACCAAGTTCACCTCTTCTTGGTTTCATCTTTTGCTAGTTTATACTTTGATAATATGAACTATTGATAATTTTTTGAACTCCATTTCATCCAGTTGTGTTTCTTTCAACATTATTTTTGCAGACCCACCTACCTTCAGGCTGAACTTTTCTCCCTTCACAAAATGCCTGCATCTGATTGTCCCTGGTACTCATCCTTAGCTCCATCCCTCCCTCAATTGTGAGATAATACTAAGGAGTTTTCCTTACTTTCTTAGCCACTCTTCTCATAAATAGGAATGCTGTACCTAACAGCTCCAGAGACCATGATGAAAAGTTGTTTCCTCACAGATCCACCCAGATTAGGCAATGGTCTGGGGATGGTAGGCAAATATCTGTGCACGTCATGTAGTGTTGGGGCTCTTGCTCTTCCTTCTGCTTGGAACACATGTACCTCATTTTTTACCTGATTATATTATTTTGACCATTTAACAATCTATCTAAAATGTTACCACACTGAGGGAGGCGTTCATATACAACTAGTTTGATCTAATTTTCTCTCTTCTCTGCTCGATAGGTACACATGACATATATTCAAATCATTTGTTAGTGTGTTCCCCATTGTAATTTATGCTCCTTAAAATTAGCACAGTCCCTTCAGTTCTGTATATGCCCCATTTAACACTGTCTGCCTAACTCTCAGTATGCACTACCGAATGCTTGTGAGACTTTTGAAAAGTACAAGGAAAATAATGAAACAGAGAGCTAGTTATAGAAAATAATCCTTGATTTTTCAGCTCCAGCTAGTGGCATGTCCTAAAGACCTTCAGTGTTTCAGGTTAACCCATGTGTTTCCCAAACAGCTGATAGCCTGGTTGCACAGTTGGGCACAACACTATTGAGATCAGAGGCCTGGGTTTGGTCTTATAGGCCAGTATTCATTCTCAATTCACTTAGCCCTTTATCTGAATCTCCTTGAGGGTACTTTCTACCTGTATATATTCTTATCTTTATAATTTTATAGCTCCTTATAGCTAAAATATAAACTCAATGATTGTTATAACTAACACATAAGAGGTATTTAATACATTATTGGCAAAAAAAGAAGAGGATTTTATGTCTTGTGCCACATCCATGTGATCCATTCTGTGTCCCTAATAAGTTATGTGATCAAATTCAATGTAAAGCCTAACCTGTGATTGTTTGAGTTAACATACTGAATGTCAGTATATGCAAGTTGCTACTGAGGATATCAGTACAGATACTAACTGTAATAGGTAATAAACAAATGCAAGCTTAAATATTCCTCAGAAAATTTCTCAAGAATATCAGAACTAGATCATTTTAATATTGCACATGTGACTATTTTTTTACTGTTTGCACATAGACATACACTTAACAACACTAATGGTTATTTTTAAAATAATAAGGCTGGTCCAATTAAAATAATTTTATTCAAATAAACAATGACAAAAAAACCCTCATTCTCACACATTCTTAAAACCACCCTGACATTCAGATCACATAAGGATCTATTCACTTTAAAGGGATTATGTCGAGTAAGGAATAAATAAGCATAGAATTTATTATATATGAAATAGTAACTGAAGAATTTACTTCACACCATAGTAATATTGATGATGACTATCATTTTGACTTGTAGAACTTTTTGTTTAAGATGATTATATGGTACAACTAACCATATAATTGCTCTAATGTGAGCTTAGTTTTAATCACCATACCAAAGTTTAATCTTGAACAATTCAACACACCATTATCTTAGACAGAACTTATAAAATGACAAATTGGGGTATGAGAACCCACTTGGTCATGGGCAATAAAAGTAGGGTTTCAGTTGATGAGACATAAAGAAAACTGGAAATCCTACTTACACAAAATTTCATATGCTACTTTTATGGAGTACAAAATACCATGAAAATCAAAGAAAATAGCGCTTAATCTTGACTTTTCTAAAAGGACAGTATCCATTAATTTGGTGAGAAAAAAATAGTTTTGTATTTTAGTAAGGGAACAAACAGTTCCCTTTAAACTTACATATTTTCTAAGCATGCGCCTAAAATGTTTTGTGGTTCATAGTAGTTATTCACTTCTGTTTTATATTTTATGTTTATCTGTTTCATTTATTTAATTATGCCTCCTGCACAGGTCCATATTTAACACAAATTCATTTACATTTATTGTACAAATAATATGCAGTATATCTTCTATTGTTCTGTTTTATACTTTATGTATTTTATAATTTATGATTGTTATTTTTGTTCTTCAGTCTTTTAATATGAGGGAAATGTTTTTAATTGTTTTGCAATCAGGTAATTTTCGAAATGTATATTTTGATTTCAGTTAAAGTGAGAGTTAATTCAAGTGTAAATTTTTAAGTGTTCCAAGGGTACATTTTTCTCTCAGGAAGGAAGCAGAATTGTAGCCCCTTTAATAAGAAGAAGACAAATGAGATTATTTCTTTGTCCCTCCTTTTCAACTTCTTGGTTCCCCTGGAATAGAGAGTAATTCTAATGATGTTTACAATTATCACTGTTACATACATTATTTATATCTTCCTCACCCCTTTCTTTTTACATTGTAATTCAATGTTTCAATCACTATTACAAGTATTTAGGCCTGACTCAATATTTATTTGGGTTCCATTATGCCACTAACTTGCCTATTTTTAGCTGTTTAATTTTATTTGTTTATCAGTTAGTTGCCTCAGGTCAGAGTATTTTTCAGAGGGTTAAACAAGTAATTTATTTGTTGAGCTTATCTTATAATAAATCTTTATTCAAAATTCCACTTTTCTTCTGCAAGTTGACATTAATGCTACCCTTCTGTTATTTATCTATTTGTCCTGCATGAAATTTCATTTTCTGTTTACTCAGAAAATGAGTAATTGTTGAATGCTTTGAGGGTTTTCTATGTCTGAAGTTTGCCAATATTTACAAGTATAGGGAGTCACTTGGTTCTATCAATAACTAATTGAACACAATCAGAATCTTCCTTCTGGACCCAAAACTAGAAGGCTGCTTCATTGCACAGTTCTATCTGAATTTGCAGTCTTTAATAACCAATGATATAATGTAGCCCTTTTGCCAGATTATTTCATACTGAGAAACACAATTCATTCATAGATAAGATAGTCTGTATATCTTTCCTTTTCAGGTGCAGGCTTAGACCTACAATTCCCACAGTATGTTCTCACTATTGTCTCATCTCCTCCATTTATTATTGTCGATGTCCCATACCCACATCTCAGTATTTCTGACCTGACCCTCTTGCATTACCAAATGGTACTCCCCAAATGAATTTCTTAAGAGAAGTGCCAATAAAAGAGTTTTGTTTGATGAAGTGACCTTAGCAGAGACAGAGAGCAGTTGCTTCATCATTTAATTAGTGAAGGCTCCAGAATTCTAGGATACATAACTCATTAAGATGGGGCGGAAATTTCTCAACATCTTTCTGCTTGATCCGGCTTGTCTACCTCAGGCACCATCTAAGCTTTCGTTGGTAGAAATTCCTCCAGGCATCTAGCAAATCATTAGTCTATATTCCTAATTTCAAGTACTGTTGAAGCTTTTATCTCTCACTCAATTTTATAATTATTTCAATGAGAATTTTGGAAGGCAAATAACATGCCCCTAACTAGCTACTATCTTATCTGGGAAATTCATCTTCATAAGGATTTTAATGGGAACTGGGAGAAGAAATACTAATATGACATCATAAAAGAAAGTTTGCTCTCTTGCCTTTCTTTACAATGGAGAGAATTTATTTATATAATAAAATTAAAAAATAACAGGCAAAAATAGTACACTGATTTCATGATCTTGCCCACTGACCATCAAAATTAACAAGAGTTAGTCCTGGAGAAAGCAATCATCTCCCACTCAGCATTCCTAAATAGAAAAGAATTAACCAAAGCAGCAGTTGCTCTAACAAAGCAGGGGTTGCTGGAAGGGAGTCTTTGTCTAAGAAGGAGTGCCAAATGCTAATGGCAGAGTTCAGGATACTGGCACAGGCCTCTGGCTGCTTGTTTTCAAATCCTGGCTCTATTGGCAAATTCACTGTGGGTCCTTAGGTGAGGCAACATGTTTACACCTCTGGTTCGTTATTATAAAGATAGCACCTAACTCAATGGGTAACTGTAAGAAAAAAAAATGGCAGTATGCATGTAAAAACCTTAGAATAGTATCAGGTCTATGGTGAGGAATCATTAATGTTAGCTATAGTTATCATCCTTGCCTACATTTTTTTAAACAAAGATCACATGCAATAGGCAGAGCTGGCTACTAGACATACACCCTAGAGGCACTTGTGCAGATGAGAGAAAGGGCTGTTAATTCCAGAACATCCTAGTGGTTTGTGAGGTGAGGGAAGTGGGGTCGGGCATGACCTGGATTGGGGAGAAGGAAGGGTGACTGTTGAAGTGTAGGAAAAGCAAGCCCCAAGCTAGAAGTCACTGATTTAACTCCTCCCTGAAGACAGGAATGTGGTCTTATTTTCTTTGAAATCACTGTATTTTCTATATATAGCCCAGAGACCTAAATATAACAAATATTTAATAAATACTTGTTAAAGGAATGAATTTATTTACTGAATGCAGTAAATTCAGCACAAGCAGATGAAACATCATGGAAGTAGATACAAAGTCTAAGTAGATAGTCGTAATATTGGTATTCAAAAGAGAGGTTATATTATTTATTCACAAACTTATATGGTCCAGATAAGGGATTATATATATAAAACTTCATTTTCAATTTATACCAAAAATTCCATGTTTAAAATGAAGGATTTAAGGACAGTCATTCCCAACCTGTCCACAGTTTTGATTTCTGAGGTTTCAGTTATCCATGGTTTGAATATATTATAAAATTTTTCACTTATCAAGAGGCCCTATCTGCTCCCTGATATCCAACCATCGGCATCTTCAGTGGCTCAATGATCCTCCTTCTGATGTATTATCAAGTCAATGTGACCTAACGCTATGTCACAATGCCTAGGTCATTCACCTCACTATCTCTCTTATGTGGATATTGTATCATCTCATTGTCCCAAGAAGGGTGAGTATAGGACAGTAAGATATTTTCAGAGAGAGAGAGACCACATTAACATAACTTTTATTACTGTATATTGTTATTTGTTTCATTTTATTATTAGTTATTGTTAATCTTTTATAATTTGCCTAATTTATAAATTGAACTTTATTTTAAGTATGTATATATAAGAAAAAACAGTGTATATATACCCTTTTATGCCAAAGAGGTATACACATTTTAAGAAAGGAAAAAACTTTATTAAAATTGTAATACTCAATATATACCAATAACAAAAGATGAATGCAAGTTACATTTGACTTCTGCAATTACAAGAAGGGCTCAAAGTGGTTACCATCAGTGTCCAGACACTTCTGATTATGGTAGACTACTGCTTGAGCAACGTTAATCAAAGTGTCCACTTTTATTGCTGCAGATGCCATTTCAATTTCTTCCCGAAGTACTACCAGTGTAGCTGGTTTTCTATGGTATATCACATCCTTTAAGGTTTCCCATAGGTAGAAGTCAAGAGATGTAAAGTCAGGAGAATGTGGGGGAAACTCAAATAATATTCTTGAATTTCAAATATCACTTAAAAATGGTTATGCACTCCTCAAATTACAACCATGCTTCCACCATTTATTTTGACCATTGCTAGCATTCATTTGATTGATGCCAGTTTTTGAACAAATGTCATACTGCACATTGCTACTATAATTCAATTCAACTTCAAAATGTAATACATACATAAGATCTTTTAAAATGTGTATACATTATTTGGCATCCTCAGTATATACATATATGGTTTGGTACTATCCTTGGTTTCAGGCATAATACCAAACTATATATACACTGGGATCTTGAAACCTATCCCCCTCAGGTAAGAGGGACTACTGTAATTTGTTCAGTCTCTCTCTGCTAGCTTGTTTTCAAACCACAACATAAACTGACTGGCCCATACTCCTTCCACGGACCACACCACTGCTCAAAGTCCTTGTCAAGGGCACAACATCATTGGCCTAGAAAAGTGGGTGCGCAAAGGCTACTGACTTTGTAAAGTAAATGTTTACCTCAAAGTATGTAATTGAGAAAGAAAGAGAGGAAGAAAACTGAGGGGGTTGCATATGAAGATTCATCCCAGTGGTACAAGAAAGAACAAATAGTGATTTGAGATTCTGGTGAATCGATATAGGATTTCTGGCTAGGCTAAGCCTCACATTTTTTGTTTGTTTGTTTGTTTTCTGATTTTATTGTTAAATTTGTTGGGGTGACATAGATCAGAAAAAAATTGCACAGGTTCCAGGTATACAAGTCTACAATACATCATCTATGTGTTGTATTGTGCGTTCATCACCCAGAATCAGTTCTTTTTCCATAATCCTGTATTTGTGTCCCTGTCCCTTCTCCTCCACCTACCTCCCCTTTTACCCTCAGGTAACTACCAAATTATTGACTGTGTCCATGAGTTTTGTTTCTTTGCTTTCAATTCTATGTTCCACATGTGAGTAGAATCATGTAGTTCTTGGTTTTTTCTGTCTGACTTATTTCACTTAGCATCATGATCTCAAGACCCATCCATATTGTCATGAATGACCCTATTTCATCTTTTCTTATAGCTGAGTAATATTTTATTATGTATATGTATCACAACTTCTTTATCCAGTTATCTATCAGAGGACAGTTTAAAAGTTGGCCACCACGAATAGTGCTGCAATGAACATTGGGGTGCACATATCTTTGTGGACTGAGGTTTCAAGTTATTCAGGTAGGTACTTAGAGAAGGAATTGCTGGGTCACATGGCAATTCTATTTTTAGTTTTTTGAGAAACCTCCACACTGTCTCCACAGTTGTACCAGTTTGCATTTCCACCAGCAGTGCATGAAGGTTCCTTTTTCATCAACACTTGTGATTCTTTGTCTTATTGATAACAGCCATTCTAACAGGTGTGAGGTGTATCTCATTGTGGTTTTGATTTACGTTTCCCTAATAGGTAACGATGTTGAGCATTTTTTCATGTATCTGTTGGCCATTTGTACATCTTCCTGGAAGAAATGTCTGTTCAGGTCCTCTACCTATTTTTCTAACTGGATTTTTTGTATACCACAAAGCATTAATAATCAAAACAGCTTGGTATTGGCACAGACACACAGATCAATGGAACAAAATTTAAAAAACCAGAAATAAACACACAAATACATGGATCAGTAATTATTGACAAAGAAGTGGAAAATATACAGTGGGAAAAAGAAAGCCTCTTTGGTAAATGGTGCTGGGAAAATTGAAAAACCACATGCAAAAGAATGGATCTGAACTACAAACTGTTACCATATGCCAAAATTAACTCAAAAAGACCTCCACATAAGACCCAAAACAATAAACTATATAGAAGAAAACATCAGTAGCCTTACACTGTTTTGATTATATGGCAGTCCTTACTAAGAATTAAAATAATAAAATATTCAAATATTCTGTTTGCTTTTTATTAGCCTGCTGTAGCATCCAATGGGACAATTACCATGATAGTCATCAGGACAAACATAAATTAGGATATTGCAAGAAAAGAGATGAAACAATGCAGATGGAACTATTATTATTATAAGATTTTTATTCATTCCAAATAAAAAATCATGTTTTTTTTTAAATCTGTGAATGTGGTAATTGAATATGCATTGTACATCCTAAGATAATAACCTCTTATTTCCACCTCCAAATGAACATGATTATGAATCTGACTCTTTTGGTTGATGACTCAAGAAAGAAATTCCAATAACTCAGCTACTACATGTCTCTGTGAAGTGATGTATATTAGTATTTTAAAGGAATCTTGTAAGACTGGAACACCCTGGAAGTGCTTCAAGAGAGCATAGGTGAACAGAAAAGTGCTGTCGTGCAGGCCTCTAACATTCTTTCACAAAACTGGGCCTGCAATGCCAATGAAGCCCCAATGGACCAAGAGTGAAAATCTATAGGGCCACCTTGGCCAGTGGGGTCATCTGTGATTTAGGACCACAAGAATCTCCACAAAGTCCTACAGAAGAAGGAACTTCCTACTGGTCAGCATCCCTGGAAGGGAAATGACAGTATTGCTCAAGACCACATTTGCTCTATAGCCCTCATGCCACACCTACATGCCCATATACAGCTGCCATTGTGGTAGAAATGCTATTAGTTCATTACAACACCAGATCATTTCTTTCTAGAAGAAAATGTAGGGCAAAGCTGATAAGACCTACACCCGATCTTGGGGCAGTGCCTACCATCTCATCTGTCAGTTGATACATAGGTAGGACTGGTGTCTTCCTCTGGTTTGGGGTTAGAAATGGCTAGGCTCTCACCTAATGTCCCACTGGCTGGTGGGTGGAAGGGAGAAGAGATCGTGCAGGGAATGATAGACCTTAATACACTTGCCCAGATTTGTGCCTTTCCCAGGACATGTGGGAAACTAGAACAACCTGGAAATAGTGTTTCACAAAGCTGGGGTCTTAAGTCAAGAATTTTTATTTGGAGTGACAAAAGATGCTAAAATGCATAGCACTAAAGTGTAGGCATCTAGATCTAGGAGGTTACAACATGAAAAAGGCCAGAGAGGGCTCTCCATCAAGGTTCCTCAGAAGCAGAGCTGGCAGACATGAAGGACAAGATAAGCCAGCAAGGGAAGGAGGGTACAGGGAGGGGTGGGCTGCAGCCAGCCCACATTAAAGAGTTTGAGTGTGGTCCAATAATCAACTATAATTGCCCAAGTTACATATCAGAATGCAGATTTCCAGGTCCCAGCCTAGGTCTATGAAGCAGAATCTGTGGTGTGTCAACTGATGGTCACTGGCACCAATTCAAAGGCAATAGAAATCTCTACTGTGCAGTAAAGAAGGAAACTTTATTAGGTGCAAACAGCTCAATTGTGATATAGCACAGCTGTGGAACAGCTCCATCATGTTATAGCTCAATTATAAAACAGCACAGCTCTGAGGTGGCTATGAGGCAGCCCTCCGGGGAGGCTGCTCTCGGGCTATATATAGCTCTGCTGTGATTGCCTCTGTTCCATCTGCTCCACCTGCTCTGGTTCAGTCTGCTCTGCCCTGTTCCACACCAGTCTGCTCTGATCCAGCAAAAGATGCTCAGTGTTCCAGCTCTAGGCTGAGAAATGCAGTCTCTAGTCTTCCATGGGAAGTGAAAGTGCACTCCCAGAACCAGAAGGGAACTAATGGACAGGAAGAAGTCCCTGCCTCTGTTCCCTGATTGGTCTGGCCTCATGCAAATGAGGACTCCAAATCCTTGCGGTTTGATCAGTCCAAAAAACACTCTTCTGATTGGGCAAGATGGAGCCACTCTGGTCAGTAAAGATGCTGATAGGAATATACCTATTCAGCTTTCACTGGATGGGGAAAATCTCAGTCCTATTGGTTGAAGTACAATTCCTGGAACTCCTTTGTAAGGGTTGACTCAGCCGGCAGAACCAATGTAGGCAGAAGGTTCAGTGCAGACTTCTTCCTGAACATGCCACTGTGTAGAAAGGGATGCTGGAATTTGTTTATTTGTTTGTTTTGAGCCCAATTAATCAGCAGGAGTACTTCCTGGTAGGTATTGTCTTTCTCAGGGTCCACAGGAAGTTAGTCCCTATATGAAGGGCAAGAGCCTGAGAAGTTAAAATAACCAAACCTACTGCAGCAGAGGTTTCCTTTATTTTCTCTGCCTTTGACCAGGGCACTGCTTCTAAAACTCTCTCTAGGGCCTGGAGTACCTGAACAAAATGACCTCAAAACTGAGAATACACTTAGTTTAGTAGAAGGCTCGGTACCCTAGAGCTAATCCCCAAAACCCCACCCACAGTTCTCAGGAGCTCTGAATCATTAGTTTATCCTCACATGGGCCATGAGCTCCAGTTCCCCATGGTCACAGGCTAGGGGCTTATAGTTCAAACTGAGACCTGTGCCGAACCCCCATCTCCTGCCTAGCCTAGTCCTTCCCAGCACCCTGGGACTAAAGATGCTGCAAGGCCTAACTGCAGGCTACATTTGGTGCAGTTAAGCACCAAACTATTATAGGTCCAGGACAACTTTAGCTCTCAGTAGTCTTGACTGGTAAAAAAATTCTGGTGTGGTTCAGAATTGAGTTTCCCTGTGATATGCCAGGGGTCCCCTGGCTGTGGCACCTGCAATGTCAGACACATATAAACACTCAGTGAAAAAAAATATAATGAACAAAACTTGTGATGTTCTAAGTCACAAAACACCTCTGCCCACACCAGAGCAGCAACTCTGTGACTGGGATGGGAGTCCACCCCACCCTCATGTGACCTACCCAGTCATCTGTTTACTCTAGGACAGACAACCATTCGTTAAGACAATTAAGAAACTGTTTCTATTCTTCTAGGAGCTGGTTCTTACTCTATGTGCTCCCAGCCCCCACCTTGAGGTACTCATAGAGTAGCACAAAGCAGGATCAGCAAAGGAACAGAGTGTAAATATCTTGGGCTTTTACAGCCTCTGTTGCAAAGGCTCAACTAGGCTGCTGCAGTGCAAAGGCAGCTGTAGATGATAGGTAAACAAATGAGTTTATTTGTATTTCAATAAACACTCACCACAGAAACAAGCAGTGATCTGGACTTGGCCCACAGCTATAGTTTGCCAACCGCTGACATAGAGATTAACATGGGAAGCTCCAAAGACCTATGTTTGGGTTCATATTTGAACTCCAACACTTTTCTATCTGCGCAGTTTTAGGAAAATCACTTGACTTCTCCAAGATATATTACTAGTATCGACCTCATACCCTTCTTAAAAGGATTCAGTGAGATTCATGCACATAAAGTGCTTAAGAGGATTTCCAAGCACATAGTAAACAATCAAATGCTGATCTTTCTTACTGTGACTTCGGACTGACAATTCTGCCAGCACTTCCAGCAAACTACAGGCTACGTTCCCCTGCTGCCCATAGGGCCCTGTGTTTTTACCTGCGCCCAGTCTGTGCCTGAGTTCCCTCCATTCTCTGAACATTGTTTTATTGATTACTCAGCTGTCCCATGTGGAGCCAGCGTCTGTGGCTGAGTTGCAATCTGTAGGCCCATCTTGAACACTACCGAACAGGGCTCCTCCTGGTCTGCTGACTAATACCAATAAAGCCATGGTTTTATAAAGGAACCTACAGGCAAGCCAGTCCATTTGACATAAATTTTAGGCACTTTGAACTACTTTTAAGAGTCAAAGAGGAGAACATTTGGAAAGGTACAGATTGACTATGATGACTGAGGTGTCTTCAGAAAGGAAGGACATTGAATTTCAGGAACTAAGGGAATTCTTTGTAGATCTGGCAGGTCTGGCTGACAGAGAGACTTATCCCCTACCTGCCCAAAGCTGCCACCTGGTCCCAACATGCCTTAAGCAGTGGCCCCTGACCTTTTGACAACCTGGATAAGTGAATATCAGTGCTGGCCAGTAGTGTTCTGAGAACCAGCCAGCCATTCTGTGCAACAATAATGAATGCTTGCAAAAGGGAAAAGAGTCCTTGGTCAATTAAGTTTTGGTAACAGAGAAATAAAGACAGTTTAAAATGTTTCTTTTCTACAGAAATTCTCAGGTCATTTAATACACTGATATGTATTGTTCATCTTCCAGAGAGGAATGTAAGCACTCTGCAGCATTTCCAAAATTTATTTTAATATGGAATAATTTCCGAAGGCCATTGCACACAATTGGATTCTGAGGATACATTTTGGAAATGCACTGTGGGGAAAGGACCATGTATTGTGCTTTCTGAGTTGATTGATAGCAAAGGGTATTAGAGTGTGCATGGTAGAGAAATCTTTGAAATCCTTCCTGTTTGTTATAGTGCCTTCATTTATCATCACAACTTGCTCAGCACAGTTATACTGTGGACACTGCTTGCCAGCCTCTGGGAGGTGGGTTTTCCAAGCATAAGGGCTTGCTCTTTCTGTCAGCCAGACCAGCCAAATCTACAAAGAATTCCCATAGTTCCTGAACCAATGCCCTTCCTTCCTGAAGACACCCCAGTCACTCCAGTCAATCTGTACCTTTCCAAATATTCTCCTCTTTAACTCTTAAAAGAAGTTCAAAGTGCCCACAATTTATGTCAAATAGACTGGCTTGCAGTTTCCTGTGTGAGACCCTGTAGACTGCTTTATAAAATCATGGCTTTATTGGTCTTAGTCAGCACATCTCCTCAGGGGCCTTTTCTGAACTCAGTGAACTTGTTTAATATCCTGAGCCTTCATTTGTTTCACTCATCCTCTTTTCTGTGTGCCTAGAGCACTGACCTAGGAAGAACTGTGGCTTTCTAACAATTTCCAACATTACTGTTTGCATTCTTCAGCCTCCATCTATGTCCACAACCTCAGCTTTATTATCCAGTCAGTCTCTCACTTTATCTGGGGAAGCAGAGCTAAGACTCTTGTCAGAAAGGCCATCTCACTTATATGGCTGGGCTGATACTTGTTCATTGACAAGATACTTTTCTTTCTTCTCCTTTATTGGACATTGGTGGTAAAAGAATTTACAATCAAACAATGACTGAGAAGTACTTTGAAGTCTACTGATGAAAGGTGCCATGGGGATAGTACATATTATTGTTGCTCCAAAGGAAGGAAATAAGAGCTATTGCTTCATCTAATTTCCCTGAGTGGGCCTGAGCTCTGTAATTACTTGGGTTATAGGGCACTTGCTCAGAAAACTGCATCAGCAGACACAGGTGGCCAGATGGCCCCATGGAGTTCTAAAACATGCTCCCCAAGCACTTATTCACAAAGGACTGCTGTAAGGCTGATGTGCATGAGAGGGTTAGGCCAGGTTTGCAATATATGGAAATTGACTTTAACAGAAGAATCTACAAACCCATAAGGTAAGTTTGTGCCAGTTTCTCTCTGGGCTCCCAGCACCATGCACAGAGTCTTTCTCAAGCTAGGGCCAAGGTTCTGTCTGGAAGGATGATCTGGGAGGGCATGTAGAGTTCTCACTGACTCATGACAGCCTCTAACTCATCTTTATTCCCTTTTCCTTCGCAAAATTGCTTCAGCCTCCTTATTTTCAAAATGAGAGTGTTAATGAAGTCCGTGGTTTCCAGACTGCTTCAGGTTCTTCAGGAGACACTTGTGGCCACTTAATAGTTCAGGAGGAAGCTTGTTGGGGAGAGGGATCTTAGATCTGATAAGCTCCATTCTACTATTTCCCTGTATAGTTTCCCGTTCAATTTTTTGGGGGGTGGGGGCGAGAAAAGCTTCCTTCTGTCTGAAAACGATCAGTTAAAATATTACTAAGATATTTTTACTCTTAATGTTCTTTGATTTTCCCTTCTAAGAACACCCCATTCAAAGCCTCACCCCAATGCCTGGCTTTTCACACCCATGTTTTCTCACATTTACCCAACTATCAATGAAAATTATTAGGATGAATTTATGAGAATCAAATAAAGTTATGTTGTTTTATTTTAATCTAGTTATTTGGTGGAAATAGAATCCATTTTCTTAATGATTTTGGTTGCCAATAGTATTCATTGAAATATTTTCCCTTGTCTGTTGTTTTTCTCAGTCTTTTGACATTTACAGCCCAATCCTAACCCGCTCAGCAAGGATTTTGCTACCTATCCAGCCTCAGGCCAGACATCATTGACTATACAGAGTTCCATACCTGTTCTTAAAGCATAGCCACACATTTTAGTGTGGATGTGAGTTTGCTTCTAAAGGGGTTTCCTTCATCTGCAGCCTATGTGTGCCCTTCCTTTCTGTGCTTTCCTGCTCTGGCAATTGTACTGGTGGAAGAGCTTGCAGAGCCTTGTGCTCACCTTCTTGTGCAGTAGCTTCTGTATGGGCTGACCAGACGTACCATTTTAAATGAAACAGAAAACAATGGTACCGTCCCATTTCAAACGCTCATACAGTCAACCTAGTCTCATTGGGCTAAACTTATGGTGTCAGTAGAATAGGCTGACAATATGTACTGTTTAGAATAAGACAGTACCACTGTTTTCTGTCCCATTTTAAACAGTAGCCCTGGTCAGCCTAATTCTAAAGGAAGGGAAGGCTCATCCTGTGGCTGGAATTCATCTCCTTTCCTTCCTGTTGCTTAACCTCAACCTCTCCCAGAGCCTCACAGGCTGCCCCCTAAGGGCTAAATGTTTCTTTTCTGAGTGTGTCAGGGCTCCGATGTGCAACCTCTTTCTTCCTCCCAGGAAGCTGTTCACTTCTGCTAATCCACCCTTTATGGACCCCTCTGAACTTCTGAAAGGACTGCACAACTTCCCATGTCCTTGTAACCTCTTTCCCTCCCCAAGTGTCTGCAAGACCACAGGACTTTAGTCCTGTTGATTCCCACCATTCTCTTGAAAAAAAAAAAAAAAAAACAACAAGAATGGGCCTGAGCAAAGACCTTTCACAGAAGCCCCTCTCTGCCACCTGCTTTGGTCAAGGACTTGTCCTCTGCTGTCAAAGGCCACCTTAGACCCAGACATTGTTTCTCTGACCTAAGCATTCCCTGGCCATGAAATCCTTTAGCACCCAACGTTTTTCTCTGAGGCTTATAGAACCATGGGAAGTGGGGGTAGGGATTGCTACTCTCTCTATTTCCCTCATTGTGCCTAGCCACACCCAACCACTGGGCACACAGTAAGCAGGGTCCAAGGGTCTGCTAACTCTGAGGTCTCTCTAGACAATCAGACAGTAAGGGGGAAATGACCTCATGGCTGCTACTCCGAGGAGAGAATTTCTCAGGAAGCTGTCTCTTTTTTGCCTTCTACCCCCCTCCCCAACAAAACAGTAAGGTACTCACCACCAACTCGCCCACCCCAGGCATACCCCTGACCCTGACCTCTGCTGAGCCAGATCTGACCAGACTATTGAAGAATGACATTCTTTTCTAACATGCATCTTAGACCTCATTTGGGTGGGCTCCTTTATGACTGAGGCCTATGCAAGGAGGTTATTAGTTAAGATGTTTCAAGACCCCAGTTTGATACTACGTTTTCTTGCCATTTCCTTGCCTTTCTCTCTCCCCGCAACTTCAGTCCTCCCACACATGGATTTTTCATCAGGACTGAGGGACAGGAGCACAGTTTTTCTCTGATTCCTTTCAGTTTTGGTGAGTCTGAGCAGCGTCTGGCTTGGGCAGGTCTATAGAGATCTGGAATCCAAACAGTCTAAAGAGTTATGACTCCAGGAACCACGGATGGCATCATTTTCTATTATTAACAGTTCCAACTTTCCCATCTGGCTGTTTTCAGAATGAAAGCTAAAGATTACTGTCAGCATTAATTATCATCAGGTGTACTTTTTATTCTACTCCATTTTGCCCCATTGGTTTCTCACACAGCAAGAAATCTTTCAAATGCATGTCCTTTGAAATATGGTACATAAATCCTTGTTGCTGGTGAGAGCTGCTGTCAGCCTGTGGGGCTCTCCCTTCTTGGATCTGGTGAATGTAGAGAAGTTCACTGAGCTTCCTCAGGTAGAGATTTGCCTGAGCACTTTGAATTTTCAATGCATGAACTTTCAAGAGAATTGCTTCCTTGTAAGAGTTCTGGCACTTTCTGCTTCTAGTCTAACCAGAACTACTTCAAGAACAGTTTGTGGAATGTCTGTCTTCAGGGCACTGCTAAACCAGGAAGGGCAAACATGCTAAGGAAGAAAGACAAGCATGTGGAACCATGGTCTCCATGTTCTCCCTATTTCTCATTGGAATCTCTTTCCTCCTATTTCATCTTTCACATCTTCTCCCTTGACCTGTTGCCTTTTTCTAGTCAGTGTTTGAAAAACATTTTCTTTTCCTCTACCTTTATTCCTATAGGCACATTTATGTATATCCTATGTGTATTCTGCTTTTCTTATATTTTCTGGAAGCTTCTTTTAATTATACTCCTCGGGTTTATTTTTCCCTACAGGTTCTCCAAAAACATTAATCTTCAGGATTAATTAAACATCAGGATCATTCTTCTTTTATAAAGACATTTGAATTTAATTCAGATAGGCCATTCTAGCATTTTAGTTTTTCTTTTTAATACCTCTGCTATATAAGCCACATTTCCACATCTATTAATTTGGTGACCATGGGTAAACCTACTGAACTGCTATGTCCTTGTTTGCAAAATCAGAATATTATGTCTTTGGAGGTTCCTTAAGTAGATTAGGAAAGATGACAACTCAGCACTGGCAAGTGGCAGTTGTTAGCTGCTCAACTAGCACATGCTTCATGGTATGCAGCATTGGGAGAAAAAACAAATGTTTAGGTCTAAAACATTCATGGGAGGAGAGTGGAGAAAGTCATTGTTAAAAGACTACAAATGTGTAAACAGTGTAAAAACATTGTTTTTAATAGCACACATTTTTTCATCATAGAGACCAATCTCCATGGGTTTCTTCTGTCATATGTGGCTTGTTCTATTTTCTAATGAAATTAAACATCTCACCTGGGTGTCCTGTGTATTTATCTCTGAACAATTGCAGTATAAAGTTCCAGTGTTCAAAAAATTATTAACTTAGAACGTATGCCCTTCCCCAACTTCCCCATCCACAAAAGAATAATCTTGGTAAAAAAAGATGAGAAAGAGTTGGCAACTTAAAAAAAGCTGGGCAGAGTATGGTTTATTTCCTTAATAAAAACTGAACAGGTGTTACCTCAATCACATTGGTTGTGCTGGTAATTCAGTGCTGGCCATGGCTTGCCCTAGGTCACTACTTCTGAATCACTCACCTCTTCGAGCTCTATAGTCATGCTGGGTCTGCCTCATTCAATTGTTGTTGGCTTCCTCACCTCAGCCGTCTGGAGAACTTCTGTGGTGGGTATTAACCACAATTCCTTCTGAGATCCCTCAGCCATATTTCAAATGAATTATCTGGCTGCATTTCATAATCTTGGTAGAATAAATGAAGTTTTTGACAGTTAATTAATTTTCTTGATGTATTTCACATGTCTCTTCAGACAAAGCACTGGGTTAGTCCTGTTAGTTGTCTTGAATCGGATATTAGGTGAGAACACTTCCTCAACACCATTATTGAGATGTGCATTAATTGTATTTGCACACAGTCATAGAGCTCAATGACATTCTGAGCTCCTAATTTTTCTACTTCATTAAACTCAATGGGTGTGCTGAGATTCATAAATGAGACAGTTATGAATGTGGTCACAACTCTGTGGGTCTGCTTAAAATCAGTCTCATCTCTGTCTTCATGAATGCACAGAAATCATCCATTAGGAGTAAAATTAAAAGAAATATATTATGTAAAGTAGTTTAGCCAAACATGCCCTTTTCCAGAATTAAAATATTTCTGCACAAGTATTATTTATTGGTAAAGTCAGCATGCCCTATTTTCCTATGATCTAAATAGGGTGTCTCCACTTCAGCCCCTTTCCTACACACATACCTTAGGTAATAGCAGATTACATTATGGTCACAGATACCTTGAGGGCAATGGTACTCAAAGGAAAGATTGCAGGTTTAATGGACACAAAATCCTGAGTGTGACTGTTATTATTTTCTATTTCCCAAACTATAGTTTATGCACAGGGAAAGCCATAGCTATCACTGAAAAACTGTATTATTAGTGAACCCCTAGAACACCCTGCTTGCCATGGCTACTTCAGGGTGGTATCCCTGTATAAATGACTAGAGTGTAACTTCAGGAGTCAAACAAATACATATTTCAATCCTGGCCCTATTACTTACTAACTCTGGAACATCAGATGTTGCCTAACCTCTTGGAAACTCATTTCTTTATATGTACACTGGGCTAATAGCTACATCAAGGATTCATTATAGCAGTGGATATGAAACTTTCAGGGTAGTTTCAATGCCTGTCACACAGAACATGCTCCATAAATGGTAGTTTTATTATTATTAAAGGCTCAAACTAAACAACACACATGATCTACTTCATGATCCACTGATTCTTCTCTTGCCAGAAGTTAACTTTGTCTATTCTAGTCTCTGGACTATACTGTTGTATTAGTTTTCTATATGGTTTAACAAATGACCAAAAATTAAGTAGCTTAAAACAACAAACATTTATTCTATCACAGTTTATATGAATCAGAAGTCTGGGTATAGCTTAACTGGTTCTTCTGTTTAGTCATCTATAATCAAGGTATCGACCAGGTTGTGTTCTCCTCTGCAGGCCTATTTGGAAACTAAGCCACTTCCAATCTCACTCAGGTGTTGGCAGGTGTCAATCACTTGCAGCTGTAAGACTGAGGTCCCTGACTTCTTATTGTATGTTAGCAACTAGTGGCCACTCTCAGTTCCTACAGGCCACACTCAGTTCCTTGCCATATGGCTCTCATCATAGGCCTTTTCACAACATAGCAACTTGCTTCTTTAAAGACAACAGAGAAAAAGAATGAATCTTATAAAAAATAGCACAAATGACGTTTCATCACTTTGGCATATTCTTTTGCTTAGAAGCAAGACAGAGGTCTTACCCACAGTCAATAAAAAAAAAAAAGGATTATACAAGAGGACACCAGGAGGTGGGAATAATGCAGATTACCTTAAAGTCCTTACCCCAAAACTAGAAAAGCTTTCAGAGAATAAGAAATACAAGTACAGCCAACAGCCACGGTTCTCAAATTGTGATACCATAACTAGCATCATCAGTATCAATGGCCCCATCTCAGCCTGACTGCATTCGTATTCTATTGATGCTGTGATGAAGCACCACAAATTTAATGGATTACAAAACCACAAATGTATTATCTTATAGTTCTTGAGGTCAAAAGTCTGAAGTGGGTCTCATGGGCTAAAATCAATGTATCATAAGACCACATTCCTCTTGGAAGCTCTAGGGAAGAATTTGTTTTCTTGTTCCTCTGAGCTTTGAGACATTGCCCACAACCTTTGGTTCCCAATCACATCACTCCATCTTGAAAAACCGGCAACAGTGGATTAAGTGCTTCTCAATATTACATCACTCTGACCCCTGTTGCCTCCACCTTCTACATTTAAGGATCCTTGTGATTACATTGGGCTGCATTGATAATCCAGAACATTCTCCTTATTTTAAGGTCAATTTATTAACAACCTTAATTGTGTCTGCAAACTTAACTCTTCCTTGCCACATAAGATAGCATAACCATAGTTTATAGGTGTTAAGATGTATACGTCATTTGGGAGCATTATTCTGCCTAATGCATACAATGAATCAGATATAGTCCATCTACCTCTGGTTTAAAAAGCACTTAAGGTATTCTAATGCACACTGAAGTTCAAAAACCACTGGTCTACATCAACAGGATTTGAAACGGTTAATTTATAAGACATGGATGTCAACACTTGGTCACTAGCAAGAGTTAGGACATAGGGGAAGAGATCCAAGATGGCAGAGTAGAAAAACACTGTGCCTGGTTTGCTCTGTGAACATGTTAAAATTACAACTAAATTATAGAACAATCAACCTGGAGAACCATTTGAATTCCAGCTAAACAGAAGTTTTACAAAAGCCAAACACAAGCTAAACAAAGAAGAAGCCACAATGAGACTGATAGAAGGGGCGAGATGTGTAAAGGGCTAGTCTCAAACCTCCAAGTGGCAGTCGCTAATCAGAAGTGATATCTTGGCTGCAGAAGTTCCATCTAGAGGAACAAGGGACACCAACCTCATACTAGATGTCCCAGCTCAAAGTACTGGTGCTGGGAAAAGGAGACCCACACATCTGGCTTAGAAAAACAGTGGGGATTTTGACCACCTAGTTGAAATGAAAGGTTGCAGAAAGCCCAGACATTTCTTAAATTGCCTATGTTTAGACTTAGTAACTCACAGGTACTCACCCTGGGCTCTAGCAGAGGGATTGTGACTCAGGGGATATTGGAGGCATATTGAATGCAAAATGAGGTATTCAGCTTTGGGGCAAGTGCTAGAGAACAGTAACAAATTTTCCTGAGTGGGATCCTCCTTCCATGAAGCCAGTGGGTAGGTGCCATCTTTCCTGTGTTGCACCCTCTCCCCTCACAACCAAATCTGAATCTGATTTGTCTGGTGACCTCCACTCACTCCACCCTACTGATTCACTGGGACCCCACCCTACTCAACTCCCCCAACACCAGGGGTACTTTCTTTAGTGAACAGCCAGCCCCATCAGCATTGCAATCTTTCTTGAAAAACAGTTGGAGTTTGTATACCCCAGGCAGGTGGGAACTGGCTTTGGGGTGCTTTGAGACTTCTGCACAAACCAAATCTACAGAAGCACACAGTGCAGGTGACCAGGGAGACTGCCAAGGCCCTACAGGGAACTTACTACATAAGGCTGTATACTGGGAGACATATCAGATTTACCTAATATATAGAAACCAACATAGAGAGGCATCCAAAATGAGGAAATAAAAATATACATCTCAAATGAAAGAAGAGCAGGAAACTCCAGAAAAAGAACTAAAAACAATTGAAGCAAAAAATCTATTAGATACAGAAATCAAAACGATGAATAAAAGAATTTAGTTAAGTTTGCATAGAGCAATAGCATATAGAAGGACATAGAGAACAAGGCAGAAATAAAGAATTCAATAACTGAAATGAAGACTGCAATAAAAGAAATCACCAGCAGACTAGATGAAGCAGAGGATCAAATCAGTGATTTGGAAGACAATGTAGTAGAAAACACCTAATCAGAAAAATGAGAAGAATCCAAAAATTTAGGATAGTTTAAGAGACCTCTGAAACATTGAGCGTAAAAATATTTGCATCGTAGAGGTACTAAGAAGAGAGCAAGAAAGAGATTGAGAACCTATTTGAAGAAGTAATGACTGAAAACTTTCCTAACTTGACAAAGGAAATAAACATACAAGCCCAGGAAGCACAGAGAGTCCCAAACAAGATGAATTCACACAGGCCTACACCAAGACACATTATAATTAAAATGGCAAAGAGAGAATCCTAAAAGTAGTAAGGGAAAGACAACTAATAACTTATAATGTAGCTTCCATAAGATTTTCAGCTGATTTCTCAACTGAAACTTTGCAAGCCAGAAGGGATTGGCAGAAAATATTCAAGGTGATGAAAAGTGAGGACCTATAATGAAGATTACTCTATTCAGTATGGTTATCATTCAAAATCAAAGGACATGCAGAGCTTCTAAGACAAGAAAAAGCTAATGGAGTTCACCACCAAACCAGTATTACATAGAATAATAAAGGCACTCCTTTCAGATGAAAAAAATAAAGCAAAATTATGAATGATAAATGAAAGTAGCTATATATATATATATATATATATATATATATATATATATGAGTAACTACTTTCAACTTAAATAAATTAAAAGCTCCAATCAAAAGACACAGAGGGTATTCCTCTGAGTGGAGTGTCAGAAAGAAAAAGACAGATGCAATTTGACTTGGCTTATATGTGAAATCTAAAGAACAAAATAAACAAACAAAACAAAATAAAAATAATACATACCGAAAACATTTGGATGGTGGTCAAATGGAAGGTGATTGGGGGCGTGGGTGACAAAAAGGGAATGGATTAAGAAGTACAAATTAATCGTTACAATGTTAACTATAGGGATGGAGGGTATAGTTTAAGGAATGTAATAAAAAATATTGTAATAAGTATGTATAGTGTCAGATGGGTATTAGATGGGTTGACGTAATATTTGGGGGGGTTAGGGTAAGGTGTAAGGTGAAGATTAAGAAGTACAAATTAGTAGTTATAAATTAGTTATGAGAATATTAAAATAGCATAGAATCTGATATGGTAATATTAATAATTATAATATGTATCATGCCAGGTAGGTATTAGACTAGTCAGACAATTAATTTTGTGAACTCATCCTAGAAAAAGTGCCAAATACCTCATTGCTGAATATCACTATGGTCACCTTCAAAATAGTCCCCTTGAAGAACTATGCACTAAAGCCAGTGCCTAGTCCACCCTTCAAATTAATCTTGGAACTCTTTTTCTGGAATGGCCATCAGAGCTCTCATCATACCACAAATTTGACAATTAAGTTTGCAAACTTGTCACCGTGCACTTATGTTGCCAGCACATAATAAGAGTATCAAAGCTTGAATTAGAAAAATGAACAAACATTAAATTTCTTGTTAAACTTGGCAAGAGTGGAATTGAAATCAGAAACACATTAGTCCAAGTTTATGGAGATAATGCCATGAAGAAAATGGCAATGTACAAACAGATTAAATGTTTTTCTGAGGGGAGAGAAAAATGTCACTGATGAAGAGAGGTCAAGGTGCACAGTAATAAGCAGAGCTAATGAAAATATTTCAAAACTGTATCAAATTGTGTGTCAAAATCATCAGTTGACTGTGAGAACTATAGCAGACCAAGTAAACATCAATAGAGAAAGAGTTAGAAAAATCTTAACTTCAAATCTCAGCATGAGAAAGGTGTGTGCAAAAATGGTCCCAAAGGAGCACACTGATGAACAAAAGCAAAGGAGAGTCAACGTTTTCCAAGATCTTTTGGAGAGGCAAGATGATTTGGGCCATGTTATCACTGGTGATGAAATATGAGTATATCAATATGACCCTGAAACAAAAGTGTATAATAAAAGTCAGCCAATTCTCCATGACCAAAAATGTTCCATCAGTCTAAATCAAGAGTCAAAATGATGTTACTAACCTTTTTTGATATTATAGAAATTGTTTATTATGAATTTGTGCCAACTGAACAAACAGTACACCAAGTTTACTATTTGGAAGTGCTGGAAAGAATGCCTAAAAAACTTAAACAAATACAACCTGAACTTTTTGCCAACAACTCATGGCTCTTGCATCATGACACTATACCAGCTCACACAGCACTGGTTAACAAACATTAAATTTCTTTGTTCAGGGAGTTTTTAGTCAATAGAAAAAAACTGTATTGGAACATCCTTTCTATTCACCTGATCTAGCCCCTAATGACTTTTTTTTTTACCCAAAGATAAAGGACATACAGTACACCAATATTGAAAGGAAGACATTTTGGTAACATTCAGGACATTAAGGGTAATTCCATGACAGCTCTGGTAGCCATTCTAGAAAACTAGTTCCAAAATTACTTGGAAGGATGGACTAGGTACTGGTGTCAGTGCATAGCTTTCTACGAGGAGTACTTCAAAGGTTACCATAGTGATATTCAGCAATGAAGTATGTAGCACTTCTTCTAGGATGAGTTCATGAACTTAATTTTTAGATTTTGTATGTGGAATCTAAAAAATAAACAAACAAATGAACAAAACAGAAACAGACTTGTCAATACAGAGAACATTTTGATAGTGGTCAGATGGGCGGGTGTTTGGAGGGTTGGGTTAAAAATGAAAAGAAGGGAGTTCCCTGATGGTGTAGTGGCTTAAGGCTTTGGTGTTGGCGCTGTCAGCGCTGCAGCCTGGGTTCGATTCCCAGTCAGGGAGCTACCCACATACCAAAAAGAAAAGAAAAAAAGAAAAGAAAAGAAATTAAGTACAAATTGATAGTTACAAAATAGCCATGCAGATGTAAAGTAAAGCATGGGGCATACAATTGACACTGTAATAACTTTATGGCATTAGATGGGTACTGGATTATCAAGGTGATGATTTTGTATGTTATATGAGTGACTCATCACTATGTTGTACACTTAAAACTAACATATCATATATCAAATGTAATTTAAAAATTAAAATATTATAAAACATAGTTAGAATAAAGGAAATTATTGTGGTTGTTAAACTGTGTTAAACAAAATATCAAAGAGTCTGTCAGGTATAAGCAGTTCCTGAAATTTGTATCCATTTACGAAAAGTTAGGAGCAATAAGCACTCTTCTTCATGTGAACACAGTATGGAGAGAGCTTCAAAATTGGAAGATGTGCCATAGCCACTGGTGTTTCTCAGAAATAGCACAAAGGAGTAAATCAAACCTTAGCATGTCATCAAGGAGAATTTGACTCATGAGTTATAACAGGTAGAATACCTCAAAACCTTTTTCAATTAGTAATAAAATTCCACAGCCAGGCAATGAGGAGATGATTCTAAGATGTGAATCCAACCAGTGTAGGATACAAAACAGAGTCCATAAGTCAGAGAGTGCTACATTGGATAGAAATGTTCACTTTAGTGCTACCTGGCCACACTGTTGCCCAGTATATTTGATAATGTAATCTGAAGTATATCAGCCATATTGGATAATTTATGCAGTTTGTTACATACTGTAAGCACTAAATGGCTATGAATATAATGAATGTGCTTTTTTCTTTCTTTCTAAGATTATGACTTCCTTACTCATTGTCTCAGGGTAGCCATTTGGTAATGGGGATAAAGTAAGAGTACAGGTAAGAGAGATATTAGGATTTGTTACAGAATTCATTGAAAATTTGAGCTCTAGCCCTTAACCACAAAAATTATTCTATATTTTTTCTCCCTTTTTTACACATCATGAGTTAATCATGGAGGACTCTGATCATACATTTCTCTTCATGGGGAAGAACTGCCTATTTCCCATTAAAGTCTAGGAAGAAAGAGGAGAAAAGCAAAGGCAGTTGTTTGCAAACATTAGCTGCATCAAAATCACCTGGAGTGCTCTTTAAACCCCAGACTCCTAGACCCTACCCCAGAGATTTCTACTCCCTGAAAGGTTTAGAAAATAAGAGGAAGAGAGGTAGGAAATGGTAAGGCTGAGACATATGTTCCAATTTTCCTCTTTACCAAGTCACCTCAGGAAGCTAGTGAATTACAGTAATTCAGAGGGCAGACAGAATTTTGTCCCCAAAATTTCATTCATATTCTTGAAGACCAGTGCTCAGAATCCTGTGCCAACGTAGTGCATTCTACATGAGAAAGCATAACAGTAGAGCTGACAGAACCCAAGTTGGCACCTTTGAGCTTCCCATAGCCTGCAATAGGACCACACCATGGTGATGTGTTGGACGTGAGCCTGGATTGGGGGTGTGACAGAGACTTGGTGTTTCACAGCTCCCAGAATGAGAAAGAAGACCATGTCAGCCAGTGGAAGATGAATGATGACCCCCACAGGGCATCAGCTGAGCTGAAACAACAGACCACAGTTTACCAGTCAGACTTCAGACTTGGGTGCAAAAATATGGCCAACTGGATACAAAAAAATATTTGACAGTTAATGGAGGGGGCCTCCAAGGACCTTGTACCACACAGTCACATAGACAGCTCACACCCCAACACCCAGACAGCCCTCATACAATAGCCAAAGGAAGAGGAAGGCAGAGGACTAAGAATCAAGAGTCGAGGTTGAGCATTTCCAAAGAACAACTCCAGTCATTCACTTGCACTAAGTTTAAAACTGATAGGTCTAAAAGCTAACTTATTTAAAGCAATCAAGACCTTATTGTGTATGCAAATGATGGTAAAATAGATGGGACACCTTTTGCCAATGCTAATGGAGCAGTGGCTGCCTAGGGTGCTGGGTTGAGGCTTCAGAAGTTTCCAGAGTGGTTGGTCACTTAGAATGAGTACCCTGAGTAAGAGAGTGAGGTTATTGTTCCTTTGGTATAGGGTTGCCATCACTGGGATATGCTACATTCTGATTCTAGTGGTTTAATGTAAGCACAAGTTCACAAAGATGGGGAAAGAATTATCCCTTTTCTGGCTTGAGAAGTGTGTCTTTTGAGAGCAGTGAGATATCTGACATTTATTTGAGTACTTAGCAATTAAGCCAACTATCTATCACTATCATTTTGAAACTGAAGCTAAAGTAGTGTAACCCTTTTTCTTCCTTTGCTTTAATGGACATGAACAACAGAGAGAGAGAATTAGTGAATCTTCAACAAATCTGGAGTTCCAGAAAAGTTGCAGGGATAAATATGTTTGGTAATAATAGTACATTTTAAGACCACTTATTTAACTTATTGAATCATCCTAATAATTCAATAAGTTAAATAAGTGGCCTTAAAAATGAATTGAACCTCTGAGCACTGATGAGGCATGGGGTGAGTGGATAGCTTCTGCTTGCTGGTCACATCTGTGAGCACTGCACAATATTCCTATGATTGGTAACCATCAGATGAAAATGCATCTTTTCTGGTGTATTTCTTTCACTTGCTGGGATTTCCCCCCACCTCCCCAATTTTCCCCAAGTTTCTGATTTAAAAAATGTCCTAACATAAGTTTTTGTAAAAGATGTAGTATTTACCAAAATGTGCATGGCATAATGTGTGCAGTTAAACTTGATAACTAGAACCACAAAGTTTTTTATTTCTGAATCATTTATAAAATGTATTCCATGGCTATTTTTTCTTTTATATTAATATATTATTAAATCATGTTGCAATAAATTTTAGAAATTATTTACAAATAATTCTGTTAATCCCATGGTTTAATTTAAAAATGTATAACACTCATATTTTAAAATTTGGTTTCAAAGGAATTAGAAAAGATTTGGCAACAAAACTTTAGTTTGTCTGCAAATTGTCAAGAAGCTGTTATCTCTGACTATGTAGCTTTCTTTTGTTTGTCTCCATGTAATAAATCATTCACCCATTCTAGAGGATTCTATATCATTTTCATATTTAGTGTTTATGCACCAGAATCTAGTGACTGAACAGTAGACCATCAATTAATGAAAATGCTTGGGAGTAGGACGTTTCTTCCAGTTAACTGAGTTTACTGGTAAATTCAGGCTTCGATAGCAAATCCTTTTAATTTTATCTTTGTGAAGAATCCTTTTAACACACATTAGTCCACTGCACTAACTACTGTGTACGAAGAATTGACATTTGATACTGACAAAACATTGGTACTTTATGTGTCTCTTTGTATCAATCTAAATATCAGTTCTTCTCCCAGAGTAGTGAAAAATATGGTGATGGCTGTCACCTTGAGTTGGGAGTGTGTAATTTGCATCTTTCTCCTTAATAGTAAAATAGGTTAACAAATTGTAATTTTCTTTACTGTCTCTTATTAAGATAGTTTTTGCAAGTTCAAAATTTCAAAACAAATTTTTTGAATTTTTCAAAATTGCAAAAAAGAAAATTAAAATAAAATTTCCAAGTTAAAAACATTGTGTCTTATGAACTTTCAAATAGGCACATCTGTCATGGGAGAGAGCTTTGTTCTTTAAAGTTTTGTCGCCAAGGCCGCAGAATGTGAGCTTCAGACTAAGGAAAGTGTTTCCATTCTTTTCAGATGCTCATAGTAACCTGGAGTAAAATTGAGTCTATAAAATGGGTGGGAGTTTCACTGGATGGACTACAAAAGGCCCCCAGCCTTGTGCCTGCACTGCCTATGCATAAGCCTTCTAAAGAACCTTCTAGATAAAGAGCTTCTCAGATAAGAAAAAGCTAAAAAAATTTTTTCACCACCCAACCAGTACTACAAAGAATGTTAGAAGGACTTTTTTAAGATGGGAGAGTGGGTAAAATTAGGGAAAAAGATGGAGAAATTTAGTTCAGTTGTTACAAGGCAATAATCAAGGAGATATAGTGTATAACATGGGAATATAGTAAAGAATTATGCAGTAACTGTGTGTGGTATTACATGGGTACTATATTGGGGTGATAGGAGGAGAGCTGGAGAAGTGAAAAAATAAAAGGGAAGAAATCAAGAAGAAGAAGTTCATGGCTACAGAATAGTCACAGAGATATAAAAGGCAGCACAGGGTATATAGTCAGCAACATTGTAATAACAATTTATAGTGTTATAGGAGAACTAGTTGTTTGGGAATGAGGATTTAGTGAGTTATATAAATGACTCATCACTGCATACTTCTTGACTGAATAAAGAAGATTGCTCTCACCAATGTTAGTGGGTATCATTTAATCTGTTGAGGCCTGATTGCAACAAAAAGACAGAGGAGGGGCAGATTCCCTCTCTGCTTGCACTGGAACATCATCTTTCCCTGCTCTCTCTCTCTCAATATATATACACATACCAGGGTGCCAAAAATGTATACACACTATAAAAGATGTTATCTATGTATTACTTTTCAAAGTTAAATTGAATTATGGTAGCAATGTGTAGTATGACGTTCACTCAAAAGATGGCAGTAATCAAATGAATGTTAGTGTCACCATGTGACAGGCAGGACAGTCAAAGAAAATGATGAAAGAACGATTCTCAATAAAAGAGTGCAAGATCATTTTGAAGTGGTATTTGAAATTCAAGAATGTTATTTGAGTTTCCCCCACATTCTGCTGACTTAACACCCTTTGATTTCTACCTATGAGAAATCTTAAAGGATGTGACATACCACTGAAAACCAGCTACACTGGTAATACCTCGGGAAGAAATTTAAATGACATGCACAGCAATGCAAGTGGACACCTTTGTCAAAGTTGTTCAAGCAGCAGTTTGCCATAACCACTGATGATAACCACTTTAGGTACCTTTTATAATTGTGGAAGTCATGTGACTTGTATTCATTTTTTGTTATCAGTATATATTGAGCATTACAATATTAATACAGTTTTTTCCTTTCTTAAAATGTGTATACACTTTTTTGGCGCACTGTGTGTGTGTGTGTGTGTGTGTGTGTGTGTGTGTGTGTTTATGTTTCTCTGTTTTTGTTTCTCTGGAGAGCCCAGATTAACACAGTAATGTTTTAAGGAACAGTGAACCAAGACTCAGCCAACCTATGTGTTAGTTCTTACTTTATCATATACTGGAGCTGAATATCAGTTTTCTCATCCAAAGATGAGAAAGCTTCTCATCTGACCTATGTTATCAATGAAAACATGAAGACTATAAAATACAGTGCTAGTATAAACTATTATTATTTTTCCATAGGAGGGTTCTTTATTAGTATAATTATTTTTTCATATGTACAAAACAACATAATAATTAAACATTTATGCATCTCACAAAATAATCCTAACTAGTCTGCTACCCATCTGACAACTTACATAGCTATGACAATACCATTGACTATATTCCCCACGCTGTACTGTACATCCCATAACCATATATATATTTAAATTATAGTTGACATCAAATACTATTTTATGCTTGTTTCAGGTGTATAGCAAGGTGAGTAGGCATTTATATAATTCATGGTGTGCTTCCCCTGATAAGTCTAGTGCCTATCTGACACCATACCTAATTTTTACCATGTCATTGACTGCATTTCTCACACCGTATTTAACATCCTCATTACTACTTTGTGTCTACCAGTTTTTACTTCCTAATCCCTTCACTTTTCTCATCTATTCCTCAAACTACTTCCTCATCTAGCAACTATCAGTTTGTTCTTCATATCTATGAATATTTTGTTTGTTCATTTATTTGGTTTTTTAGATTCCACATATAAATGAAATCAAATGGTATTTGTCTTTCTGTCTGACTTATTTCACTTCGCATAAACCCTCTAGGTCCATTCATGTTGTTGCAAATGGTAAGATTTCATTCTTTTTATGGCTGAGTAATACTCCATTATATAAATGTACCACAGTTACTTTTTCCAACTGTCTACTGATGAGCATTTCAGTTGTTTTCACATCTTGACTATTGTGAATAGCACTGCAGTAAAGATAGGGGTGCATATATTATTTTCAAATTAATGTTTTCAATGTTTTTGGATAATACCTACAAGTAAAATTGTTGGGTCATAAGGTAGTTGTATTTTTAATCATGGGATACTTATTTTTTTACCATTTGACTAGAAATTAAAAACTTAGAGAGTTCTGATATTATTTATTCTTCTTAAGTGCTTGTTCCACTTTATTTGATAGTTTTACATTTTATAAATTGTATTGGGGCACTTTTCATCTTCTTGTAGTATTTGTTTTTATTTTTATTTTCTATGTAAATCTAAATTTAAAAAATTAATAATCTATCTGTAATATTAAACATTATAACATTTTAGTTTGAAACCAGAGAACCAAGGTAAATTTTAAACAAACTATGTCTATTTGTTCAGCATGTGTTAGTATAGGTCTAAGGATAATAACAGTCTTCATTTCTCAAATTATGAAATATGAATACATATTCAAACTCTTAGGCATAATTTTTAAGAAAAATAGATTGTTCTTACCCATTTCTTAAATAAATTATAATTAAAATTCTGTATTAATTCACATAGCTCACAGGGAAAATGTGTAATTTCCCAGGAGTGTGAGAAAGGGTAAAAGTATTGGACTAAAGAGCTTTGTGTACTACATGTCATCTGATATATTCTCAGTGGACTTTATACTGTAAACCCCAGTTCACCAGTCACACTGTGTCCTCTTTAGCAGCTTTTGATTTTTTTTATTTCATCCTTATCACTCTAAGAAATCTGAAATTGAACACTTTGATCATCTTTAACTCTTTGCATTATTTATGACAGAGAATAAATAGTTCATACGTAGACATTTCATAAAATGCCCTTTTGTTTTGTATATAGGGTATTAAAGTCTTAAACACTCTTATTGGACTATTTATTAATAATCTATTACTTTGCTTTAATTATAAGAAATGCTAGGTGCATCTTTAAGGAATCTCACCTGTAAAGTGGTTGTATGTGCCAATAAATGTAGAAATATGTTGTTTTATATATTTTTTTCCATAACAGACTTGGGAAAAGCAAGTTTTGAACATTGTTATGGATTATGTTATATTATTGTTGGCATCATTTTCATTTATAATAATCATCTTCAGAAAGAACTTGACATTTCTGGATAGTCCATAATCCCAAAATAATAATCATAGCAACCATCATAATAATGAAGAATATAATCACCATTCATTAAGAGAGTGATTCATAATCTTAACTATCATCATAATCATCATATAATGTTTAATTATGATAATAGTGGTAAAAATTACTATTTCTACATTGAGTTTATGAGAAATTTCTGAACTAAGAAATATAGAAGCAAAAAATTTTTATTTTAATTTTTTTAGTCTCAAGAACTATTTTAAAATATAGTTAAAATTTTAAATTTATCTTGATTTAACTCACAATTGCTTGAACTTGGACAGAAAATTATGTGTATTTTCAAGTTCTTAAAAACCTCTTATTGGTGTTATGTCTTCCTCCCAAATTTCCACCAAAACATTTTTATTTAATTTATAAATCAAACAATCAATCAATCAATCAGGGGCGATACATACAGAACAATGTGTTTGGTTTTTAAAGTCATGGGAAGTATATATGATTAGTTTACACAAGTGCATTTGGTCCTGCCATTCTACCAAGCAAAACATTGTGACATTATCACAGCACAAGAAGAAGGTTATATGAGCTTTCTGACTTCTTAATTTCTTGTCTTGGCTCTGCCACCAGTGAGCTGGTTGTACTCAATAGTCTTATCTATAAAGAAAACAAAGGAGAAGGTTTGACATTCTTGGATGCTGAGGACTTTTTAAGCATGACATAAAGACCATAACCATAAAGAAAAACACTAACAGGTATGACTATTAGAAAACTTTAAATTTCTGTAATAGAAAGAACATGATAAATTAAGCTAAAAGATTATTTTTTAAATGATGAAAATATTTTAAAATATAATAGACAATGGGTTATTATTTGTAATACAGAAATAATTTTTTAATTATAGAAAACCAAAGGAAAAGATTACACCATTGGGATATTAACTAGCAATTCAGGTAATAAAGAACATAAACACAAAGAAAGTAAGAGATAGTCAATCTTCTAGTAACTAACTAACAATAATAATGTAAAATGTTATTTTTACTTATCAAAGATTTTTAAATTGATAATGCAGGTTAGAGAATTGGACACCATCATGCACTCCTAGGAAAAGTACATATTGGTCCACCTTATTTGGAGTTTATAAATTTTGGGAATCCTCTCTTTTAGAAATTCACCCTGTAGAAATAGTCACACAATATTTATAATACAAAGATATGTACATAAAAATAAATGTGCACTGATGCTTTACTTGTAATCGTTAATGAGAAATCCTTTATAGATGTATCAGTAGACAACTAGTTAATTTCTAAATACAATGAAATAAAATCAAAGGAATGTTAGACAACTCTCATTAATGAGAATCTATTTGACTGGCATAAAATAATATTATAGATATATTATTGTCTGAAAAGCAGGTTTCAGAACACTATATACTATTATTGCATTATGTAAAATATGTGTGACTATCATGCATTAATGTATATATTCACTGTTGTATCTCCAATTAATATATATTCCTTATTTAATCATGATAATTATTCCAGAAATTATAGAATCTAATGATGCATATAGCATCCCTGTTCCCAGCCCAGTTCCTAGTGTCAACATCCTCATCCATGAAAAAGATGAAAGAAGTCTACCTTCCTGCACCAGGCATTTTCACAGACAGTGGGAATACAACAGTGAGGAAGAGACAACATCACTGCCTCCCTAAACTTACACAGCAGTAAAGAAAATAAATACTTAAACATGAAATTACAAGTCACTGTGAAATGTGCCACAATCCTAACACCAATGGCACTAGAGGGCCTAATTAGGCTTAAGATACGAGAGAAGCCACAAAAGTTGGCACCTGGAAGGCAGAAAAAAATGTTATTCAAATGGATGTACTATCAATTATGGCCAGAGCAGAGATTTCAAAAGAAAAAAACCAGAGATAAGCCCTGAGAAGCTCAAGAACCCATAAAAAGCCTTACACGCTATAAAAAAAAAGTTTTAATTTAATCGTCAGTACAATATAAAATTAAGTATGGTTTATGCAGGTTTATACAAGGGAGTAAAATGATCAGATTTGTTTTTGAAAGACATACAACTTTAAGAATGGAGTGAAGACTTTTTTTCACAGTAAAGAATGGAGTGAAGAATTTTTTCCTTCAGTATGGCTGACTAGAGACTTTGGAGGCAAAATATGCATAACTAGATATTGCACTAAAAATAGTTGCATGTGTTTGTTTTAATTGCTGAGCTCTCAGGAAACAAAATGGGAAAAGAAAAACAATTGAAAATATTTCAGATCATTAATTATCAAAATATGACCTGCGGGCCTCTGGGATTTTCCAAGAACCTTTCAGGGAGTCAGAAAGGTCAAAACTATTTTTGAACTAAGTTGTTAGTTGCTTTTTCACTGCGTTAATATTTGCTTTGATTGTGCATAAACAATGGTGGTAAAACTGTGTCAACACAGTGGCACAAAGCAGTAGTCCGTTCACTATTGCACACTGACAATTTAAAAAATGCCAGTTTCACATAACAATGTCTTTAAAAGGTGGTAGAAATAAATAATTCTATTAATGTCAACCCCAGAGAATAAGTCTTTCTAATATTCTATGATGACATGGTAAATACACATAAAGTACATGGCTGCCCACAGAAATAGGAACATTGTCTGAAAGAAAAACAATTGTATGATTGTTTCACCTGTGGGCTGAATCAGTCACTTTTTCCATAAAGAACCATTTTTTCTTGAAAGAACAACTGAAAAACTATAATTATTTAGACCAGAGTATTTGTCAGATATTTTCCTATAAATAAGTGAAGTGAACCTATCAAGTTAAAAAACAAAAACAAAAAACTGATAGTATTTGTTGTCAACAATTAAAGTTTTCAAACAAAAAATTAAAATTTTGGAAAACTTCTACCTACCAAATTAAACGTGAAATCTTCCCAATAATTTTTTTGATGTCATAAACAGATATTTTAAAAATGTGTTTTTATTTATATTGCATCATAAAATACAATAGTATTTAAAAGATATGTATCATTTAGTGAGCCACTATTGTCCAAATGACCAATATACAAAGGTGTTACAATTAGGTTCATGAACTTGTCACTGTGGACCTATGTTGGCAGCACTGTACAAACAATTCGGTAAGGTTTCAAAACCTTGGGGTATCTGTGTCTCACAACTGTGTGTTGACATGTGACAGTGTCTTGTTGGGTGGTGTTCATTATTGTTGTGTTTTTTTGTGTGCTATCACAAGAATTTCAGAGCTTGAATTAGAATAATGATTAAATTCCTTATTAAACTTGTCAAGAGTGGAAGTGAAATCAGAAACATGTTAGCCCAAGTTAATGGGATAATGCCATGAATAAAATGGCAGTGTACAAATGGATTAAATGTTTGTTTGAGGGGAGAGAAATGATCACTGCTGAAGAGAGGTCAAGGCAGCCAGTAATGAGTAGAAATTATGAAAATATTGCAATAATTAATAAAATTCTGTGTCAAAATTATCAGCTGACTGTGAGAAGTATAGCAGACCAAGTAAACATTGATAGACAAGGAGTTTAAAAAGTCTTAACTGAAAATCTTAACATGAGAAAATGTGTGCAAAAATGTTTCTGAAGGAACTCACCGAGGAACAAAAGCACAGGAGAGTCAAAGTCTGCAAGACCTTTTGGAGAAGCAAGATGATGTTTAGGGCCATGTTATTACTGGTGATGAAATATGGATGTATCAATACAACCCTGAAACAAAGTATCAAAGTGCACAATGAAAGTCAATGAATTCCCCATGATGAAAATAGCTCCATCAGTCCAAATCAAGAGTCAAAATGATGTTGCTAAACTTTTTTGATATTAGAGGAATTGTTCATTATGAATTTATACCAATTGGACAGTCAACCAAATTTACTATTTGGAAGTAGTGAAAAGGCTTCATGAAAAACTTAGACACAGACAACCTGAACTTTTGGCCAACAATTCATAGCTCTTGCATTACAACAATGTACCAACTCACACAGCACTGTCTTTGAGAAGTGTTTAGACAGTAAACAAATAACTGTATTTGAACACCCTCCCTATTCACCTGATCTGGCCCCCAGTGACTTTTTTCTTTACCCAAAGGTAAAGGAAATATTGAAAGAAAGGCATTAATGACATTCAGGACATCAAGGGTAACACAACAACAGCTCTGATGCCCTTCCAGAAAATGAGTTCCAAAATTGTTTGAAGGATGGACTAGGTGCTGGCATCAGTGCATGGGTTCCCAAAGGGAGTACTTTGAAGGTGACCATATTGATTTTCAGCAATGAAGAATGTAGCACTTATTCTAGGATGAGTTCATGAAGTTAATTTTTAGACCTTATATGTTTTATAAAATCACATGTGGTTAAGATAGATTAAATATATTTTAATGTAACAGAGAAGAAAAATTGTGTTGATAAAACTGCTGATTATACATTACAAGTAACCTCTGAGAAACTGGAAAGATGTCATCAAAATGTTAGTGTGAAAGGTGCTCCTGGCATACTCCCTTGGAAGTTACAACAATTTGAACAACTATAATTTAACAAAGGATTTCTTATACAACACACAAACACAGCTAAGAGATCCACTGTTGCATCAAAATACCTGAAGATGGGCACGAAAGGATGAACTGAGGTGGAGGGAAGGGGAAAGTGAACAGATGAGGGACTCAGGACTCAACCTGGAGCTCAATGCAGCCCCAGGAGTGAGAAGGGAGAAGGCAAGGGTGAGCAACCCAGAACTTACCCTGGTGCTGGGAGAGAGAAGGAGTGAGATGGGGGCAGGTACACAACCCAGAGCTCACCCCAGTTTCAAGAAAGATAAGAAAGTGCAGAGGTGGGGTCCTTGATACCACACCTAGAGCTCCTGGGAGGGATGAGTGAAAAGGCTGTGGGTAACTTCCTTGACCTTGAGCATTTCTGCCTGGATCAGCTTTATGGCTGAACCCAGCACACAGGACAGAAACCTCAGAGCAAAGATTACATACAGAAAAGCATAATCCTGCACTGTCTGCACTGCCATCACTGCCCTCAGCACCATGCAGAAAACAAAGACATGGAGCCTAGTCACCTTTCCAAACCCTTCCAGAGCTCTCCTCCCCACAGCCTCCTAGTGTTTTTGCCAGCCCCAGAATAAACTGTAGCAGTGGGTTCAAGTTAAAGAGCAGAATATCTAAAGCCCTGAGGAATGGGAAGACAATCCCTGAGTTGCAGACACACAGTGCTGCAAATTCCAGTAACAGAGAAGGAAAGGAAGGGGCAAAACAGCAGTGGGCTAGCAGCTTCCATCATCCAGAGAAACAAATATAACAGTTCCTACTTCCAACAATACCCCACCCCCACCCTTCCCAGCTGAAACCTGCAGAAGCACCCAAGGCAGCTGAGACACATAGGTGCTGAAGCTTCTGGCTACTGGGGCAGCACTGTGTTTCCAGAGGCTCAAAGCTTTATAGGCCACCACATCCTCTTACAGGAGTCGTGTCTGAGACCAAGGTGGCTGTGTCAAAGAGAAGAAGCCCACCCCAAAGAAAACCACTCAGCATGAGGAAAAGGAATAAGAAAAGAGAAAATAAAACATTACAGTGATACCTACTGAAAAACAAAAGAAGAACCTCTTTATATGTACTGGTTGCAGAATGAACTCCTGTTGGTGCCTAATGACTAATATAACCACACTAACAAGGCTGCTCAGAAAAAAATTTTAAACCTCCAGAAAATAAACTTAAAAGACATAGAAATATGTGACTTAAATGATATAAAATTTAAGATTGCAGTTCTGAAAACTTCAACCAATGCAAAAAAGTAAACAATGACAACAAAAAAGAAAACACACACACAGAGTTTAATGAACTCAGAAGTAAAATCAATGAACAAAATGAATATTTTACCAAAGAGACTAAAAATTTAAAAGAGAACTAAATAGAAACTTTGGGAGATAAAGAACTCAATAAAAGAGATAAAGGATAAACTACTTAGCTTAGGAAATAGAGAAACAAATGGAGAAAAGAGAAATTCCCAAACCTATGGAAAGAACTAGATTCTCAAATCCAAACTGATCACCTAATGATGAACCCTAACAGAACTTCTCCAAAGCACATTGTATTTGAAGATATTGAAAATTAAAGACTAAGAAAAAACTCTCAAGGCAGCCAGGGAAAGGAAGCCTGTAACCTATAAAAGAATGGCCATTAAATTATCAAAATTCTACAAGCTAGGAAGGAGTGCCATCAAATATTTTAACTATCAAAGAAGAGAAATTATAAACCAAAAATAATTTATCCAGAAAAGTTATCCTTTAGACGTGAAGGAGGATTAAAGACCTTTTCAGACATACTGAGGAAATACTTGAGCACAAGGCCTACATTACAGGAAATACTGAAGGAGGCTATTCAACCCGAAAAAAAAAGTGAAAATAAATAGGGATAACTTGGGACAACAAAAAAATAAAAGGGAAAAACCTACAGGTCTAAATTTTCAAACAAGTTTGTCAATAAGAAGCATGTATAAGCATAGGGGCTATTTTATATATGAAACGTTTTTTACATAAACTTAATGGTAAACATTCAAAGAAGAAATTCAGGGAGTTCCCTGATGGTGTAGTGGCTTAAGGCTTCAGAGTTGGCGCTGTCAATGCTGCGGCCTGGGTTCGATTCCCAGTCAGGGAGCTACCCACATACCAAAAAGCAAAAAAAAAAACAAAAAAAAAAAGAAATTCAAAACAAACAAAAGAAAAAACCATAGAATACCAGCAAACTAAAATAACTGACAAAAACCAAAAAGCACAGAAACAATGAAGACACTGAACTACCAGAAACCAAAAGATAAAATGGCTATAGTAAATTAGTAAATACTCATATATCAATAATCACCTTAAATGTAAATAGACTGAACTCACCAATGTAAAGCCACAGAATAGCAGATTGGATCAAAAACAAAACTCAACCATATGCTGCTTCCAAAAGACATATCTCAGCTACAAGTACAAATATAGACTCAAAGTAAAAGGGTGGAAAATGATACTGTAAGCAAATGGCACCCAGAGTAAAGTGGGGTTAACCATAAATATTAATATATCTGATGAAACATACTTCAGGATAAAAAAGGTAATAAAAGATAAAGATGGACACTTTACAATGCTAAAGGACACAATACAACAATAAGATACAACACATTAATATATATGTCCCCAATCATCAAGCACCTAAATGTACAAAACAACTACTAAGAGAACTACAGTGAGAAACAGACAAAAACACAGTAATAGCAGTGGAACCAAACACCCCATTGACAGACATGGGGAAGCCCACCTCAAAGAAAACCACTATCCAAACAGGAAATCAATAAGAAAATATTAGCCTTACATGATACATTACAAAGGGACATAATTGACATTTACAGATCACTTCATTCTAGAACAAAAAACTATACACTCTTTTCTAGTACACATGAAACATTCTTGAAGATAGATCATATACTAGGAAACAAAACTCGCCTCAGCAAATTTAAGAAGATTGAAATTGGACCAAGCATATTCTCTGTCCACAAAGCTTTGATATTAGAGATTTACTGTAAAAATACAAATAAAAAGTAAACAGTGGGGAAACCCACAAATACATAGAGATTAAACAACATGCTATTAAAGAACTACTGAGTCAAATAAGATATTTTAAAAGCCAAAAGGGAGAGATCCAATGTGGCAGCATAGGTAAACACTGTACCTACTTCATTCCATGAACACATTAAAATTACAACTAAATTATTGAACAATCAACATGGGGAACCATCTGAAGTCTAGCTGAACAGAAGCTTTATAACTAAGGCTACAAAAAGGAGGAGGAGACCATGGTGAAGCTGGTAGGAGAGGTGTTAACACAAAAAGAAACAAACCTCTAGTTGTGGTAGAGAATCAGGAGGGATATCTCAGGTATGGTGGTTCCCCTCAGAGGAGCAAGGGACCTCAACCTCATACCAGGCTCCCTAGCCTGGAGCACTGGTACTGAAAAAGGGAACCCCAAAACCTTTGATTGTGAAAAATAATAGGGACTCCAACTATCTGATTGGGATAGAAGGCTCCAGGAAACCCAGACATCCTCTTAAAGTGCCCATGCAGACTCAGTCACTCATGAGTATTCACCTTGGGCTCTGACAGAGGGACAATGACTCAGGGGGCATAGAAGGCATATGGAGGCAGGGGCCAGACTGAAGTGTGTGGCTTTGGAGTGAGGGCTAGAGGACAGTCACCATTTTTCCTAGGTGTGCCCTCCTCCCATGCAACTGGCTGGTGAGTGCCAGATTTCCTGTGTTGCACCTGCCCCCACATGGCCAAATCTTAACTTGATTGGTCTGTTGAACTTTACTCACTCCACCCTGCTGATTCACTGAGACGCCACTTCACCCAACTCCACGAACACCAGAGACACTTTCTCTAGGGAGCAATCAATATCACTTGCACAGCAATCTTCTTGGAAAACTATTTAGGTTTGCAGGACCCAGGCTGGCAGCAACTGGCATTAGTGTGCTTTGAAACTTTTGCTCAGGGCAAACCAAGAACAGATCTGTATAGCCCCATAGCCTCTGGAAGAAAACAAAGGCCCAAATGCCACTCCTCCACAGTCCTCTGCCTGCCCAGTATCAGAAGCAAACACTAAGAAAATGTAGCAGTGAGTGCCGGATTAAGAAGCAAAATACAGAAAGGCTGCCAAAATGAGAAACCAGAGAAAGGGAACTCAAAATAAATCTGAACAACAAAGTAAAAGAGATTGGGACAAACAACCCATCAGAAACAGAGCTCAAAGCCACAATTATAAAAATTCTCAGAGAATATAATTATAATCACAACAGAGAGTAGCAAGTATAAAGAAGACATACAAACCATTTAAAAAAAAACTAGGCAGAGATAAAGATTAGGTTAAATGAAATAAAGAATGGAATAGAAGTCATCAAACTAGATGAAGTAGAAGCGCAAAGCAGTTATTTGCAAGAACTGCCAACAGAAAACACCCAATCAGAAAAACAAACAAACAAAATCCAAAAAATTGAAAATGGTTTGAGATTCCTATGGTACAACATTAAGCATAACAACATCTGCATCACAGGTATACCAGAAGGTGCAGAGAGGAAGCAAGGGATCAAGAACTTATTTGAAGAAATAGTGACTAAAGCTTTTTTTAACCTGGTAAAAGAAGTTGACATACATGCCCAGGAAACACAGAGAGTCCCAAACAAGATGATTCCAAACAGGAACACACTGAGATACATCATAATTAAAATGGCAAAATTTAAAAATAAAGAGAGAAAAAATTCTAAAAGCAGCAAGAGAAATGCAAGTAGTAACTTATAAAGAGACATCCATTCTATTTCCATTAAATTTTCACCAGAAATTTTTCAGACCAGAAGGGAATGGCAGAAATATTCGACATGATGAAAACAAAGGATCTACAACCAAGATTAATGTATCCAGCAAGGCTAGCATTCAAAACTGAAGGACAGATAAAGAGCTTCTCAGAGAAGTAAAAGCTAAAGGAATTCATCACCAACAAACTAGTACTACAAAGAATGTTAGAGGGACTTCTTTGAGACAGAAGGAGGGATGGGTGAGTGGGAAAAATAAGAGAATGTGGTGGAGAGTTTAGTTTGATTGTTACAAGGTGATAATCAAGGAGATATGAGTATAACATGGGAATATAGTCAATAAGGTTGCAGTAACTCTGGGTGTCATCAGATGGGTAATAGATTTATTGGGATGATGGGAGGAGGGTGGGGTGGGTAAAAAAGGGGAAGAAATAAAGAAGTACAAATTTGTAGTCACAGAATAGCCACAGGAATGTAAAGTGCAGCATAGGGCATATACTTAACAATATCATAATAACTATGTATGGTTTAGAGGGGAACCAGATGTATCAGAATGAGGATTTAGTAAGTTACATAAATGACTCATGACTGTGCTGTACACCTAAAACATATAATACTGTATGTAAAATGTAATATAAAAATAAAAAGTCTTGAAAGGGAAAAAGAAAATGTCATGAAAGAAAAAGAAAAAAGGATGAGAACCTACTATAAACTAAAGCACACCAAAGAGATATGACAACTAAATGCAATGAGTGTTCCACACTGGACTTTAAAGCAAAAAAGGAATTGTTGTAAAGGACGTTTTTGAGACAGCTGGAAAATTTGAATATGGACTGTATATTAGAAGATGTAGACTGTATTGATGTTAACTTTTCTGAAGTATGTAATTGTACTGTAGTTAGGTGAGAGAATATCCTTGATCTTAGGAGATAGACCATGAAGTATTTAGAAACAAATGGTCTTAGACTCATCCTCGAATGGTTCAGCAATAATAATATGTATATAGAAATATATAAAGCAAATGTGAGAACATATTAAAAATTATAAATCTAGGTGAAGAGTACATAAGTTCTTTGTACTATTCTTTCATTGTTCTGCAGGTTTGAGTTTTTTTTTAAATAAAGAGTTAAAATTTTATAAAATTAAAAGATGCATAGAGATAAATGGCAATTAAAACACATCGTATAAAAATCATTGGGATGCAGCGAAAGCTATATTAAGGGGGAAATTTATATCATTACAGGCCTATCTGAAAAAAAATCCTAAATAAAAAACCTAACGTTACATCTTAAAAAACTAAAAAACGAAAGTGAATAATAAGACAATACAAAAAAGAAATGCAACAAATAGCTGCTTCTTCTAAAAGATTAATAAAATAAAATTTAAAAAAACCCTGGCTAGACTCACTAAGGTAAAAAGAGAAAAGACACAAATAATCAAAATAAGAAATGAAATAAAAGAAGGTACAACAGCTACCACAGAAATATGAAGGATTATACTAGAATACTATGAAAGACTATATGTCACCAAATTCAATAACCTAGAAAAAAATGGACAAGTTTTTTAAAACATATAGCCTACTTAGACTCAATTAAGCAAAACTGGATAATCTATTAATAAATAGACCAATCAACTGTAAAAAAATTTAATTATTCAAAACTTCTCCAAAAGCAAAACACCAGGAACAGATGACTTCACTAGTGAATTTAATACCTGTCTGCTTCAAACTCTTCCAAAAATTTGAAGAAGAGGCACTACTTTCCAAATCATTTTACCACACCAACATTACCAATTAGGATAACACACAGTAAAAGAAAACTACAGAGCAATATCTCTGACGCATACAGATGCAAAAATCTTAAACAAAATACTAGCAAATAGAATACAAAAATACATTCAAAAGATTATGTATCACAATCAAATGGGATTCATTCCAGGGGCACAAGGTGGTTCAATATACACAAATTGATCAATGTGATAAACAGCATAAACAAAATAAAAGATAAAAATAATATGATTATATTAATTGACGCAGAAAATGCATTTGACAAGATACAGCATTCATTCATGATTAAAACAGTTAATAAAATGGGGATAAAAAGAAAGTACCTCAACATAATAAAATCCATGTATGACAACTCTCAGCTAATATCTAACTGAATGGTGAAAACTGAAACATTTTTTTATAAAATCAGGAATGCTCCCTGTTACCACTGCTATTCAACATATTTCTGGAAGTCCTGGCTTGTCCCACAGACTGCAAGAGGCCCAGGATGGCTTTGAATGCAGCCCAAAAAACATTCATAAACTTTCTTAAAACATTATGAGATTTTTTTGTAATCTTTTTCTCAGCTCATCAACTATCATTAGGGTTAGTGTGTTTTATGTGTGGCCCAAGAAAATTCTTCTTTCATTGTGGCTCAGGGAAGCCAGAAGATTGGACACTTCTGTTCTAATCCAAAAAATCAGGCAAGAGAAAAAAAATTTTAAATCCAATTCGGGAATAAAGAAGTTAACTTGTCATTTTTTGCAGATGACATACTTTATATAAAAAACCCTGAAGACTCAACCAAAAAGAACTACCAGAAACAATAAATGAATACAGTAAAGTTGCAGGATACAAAATTAATGTACAAAACTTCATTATAGTTTTTTATATTAATAAGAAAACTTTAAGAAGAAAAATAGTAAAAGCAATATCTTTTGCAATTACAACAACAACAGAAAACATACCTAGGGATAAACTTAACAAAGAATGTAAAGGACTTACACTGAAAACTATTTATCACTATTTAAAGAAATTGAAGGAGACACAAAGTAAAGAAAAATATTTTGTGTTCATGGATTGGAAGAATCAACACAGTTAAAATGGTCAAAGTACCCAAAGCAATATACAGATTTAATGCAATATCCATCAAAATCCCAACGACATTCTTTCAATAAATAAACCAAAAAATCATCAGATTTGTATTGAATCACAAAAGATTTCAAATAGCAAAAAAATTCCTACAAAAAATGAATAAGCCTAGAGGCATCCCATTCCATAATGACAATTTATACTACAAAGCAACATTAATCAAAACAGCATAGTATTGGCAGAAAAAAAAGACATGCAGACCAATGGAATAAAACTGAAAACCCAGAAATAAACTTACATGTATATGGGCAGTTAATTTTCAACAATGGAACCAAAAACATACAATGGAGATAAGAAAACCTCTTCAATAAATGGTGTTGGGAAAATTGGAAAGCACATGCAAAGAAATGAATCTTGACTGTGATTTGTCACAATATACCAAAATTAACTTAAAATGGATCAAAGACCTACACATAAGAGCTGAAACAATAAATTACATGAAGAAAACATCGGTACTAAACTTATAGACTTTGGGTTCAGGGAGGAATTTATAAATTTGACCTCAAAGGCAAGGGAAGTAGAAGCAAAAATAAATGAATGTGATTACATCAAACTAAAAAGCTTCTGCACAGCAAAAGAAACCATCAATAAAGCAAAGAGACAGCTAACCAAATGGGAGAAAATATTTGCAAACGATGCACCTGATAAGAGTCTAATATCTAAAATATATAAAGAACTAGTACAACTCAACAACAAAAAAAACAAATAATTAAAAAGTGGGAAGAGGACCTGAACAGACACTTCTCCCATGAAGACATACAAATGGCCAACAGATATATGAAAAATGCTCAACTTCACAAGCAATTAGGGAAATACAAATCAAAATTGCAATGAGATATATTTCACACCTGTTAAAATGGCTGTCATTACCAAGTCAAAAAATAACAAGTGTTGGAGAGGCTATGAAGAAAAATGAACTCTTATACACTCCTGGTAGGAATGTAAACTGGTGCAGCAACTATGCAAAACAGTATGGATGTCCAACCCACCCAAATTAAGAATAGTTACCATATGACCCAGCAATCCCTCTTCTGGGTATCTACACAAAAGTTTTGAAAACACTTTTAAAGAGTGCAATGTACCCTGGTGGTCATTGCTGCATTATTCACAGTGACTGAGACATGGAAACAACTAAAGTGTCTGTCAATAGATGACTGGATAAAGAAGATGTGGTACATATACACAATGAAATATTACTCAGCCATAAGAAAAGATGACATACTGTAATTTACAATAACATGGATGGATCTTGAGATTGTCATGCTAAGCAAAAGGAGTCAGAAGAAGTCAAGAACCATATGATTTCACTTATGTGTGGAACATAAAATGAAAGCAACAAAGAAACAAGATAAAAAACAAAGAAATAAAAACTCAAGGACACAGACAATAGTTTAGTGGTTACCAGAGGATGAAAGGGGTTGATGAAAGATGGAGGTGGGGTCAAATATATATGGTGATTAATGAGAATTGACTCCGAGTGGTGAGTACACAGTGTAACACATAGATAGTGTATTATAGAATTGGACACTTGAAACCTATATAGTTTTACTAAACAATGTCACCCCAACAAATTTAATAATAATAATAAAACTACTACTTGTCAAGTTTTGGTGTTGTATTGAGTAATATCCATAATTATCTTAAAAATGATTAAATAGCTTTCTTATTTCCAACATATCCTCTCTGAGGATGTATTTTTTCAAATATTGAACTAAACATATTGTAAAAACTGAACACAGCAACAAATACAAGACTCCAGCTGTCTTTTATTTTAGCCAGATGTTAAAGAGATTTGTAAAATGTATAACAATGCCACTTGTTCTTTTTTGCAAATTTTGTTTTGTTTTGGAAAATATAGTTTTTTAATTAAAAAATTATTTATATTAACATGAAAAGGATTTCTTAGTGTTATGTTTAATAAATGTATAAATGAATGTAAACATTTTATTTTTATTTCAAATGTTGTAAATATCAATGTGTATAATCCACTTCCAAAATTTTATTGAGGGTCAACAATTTTTTAAAAATAAAAAAGCTGAAAAGCTTGAGAAATTTTGTACTAAATAACATGATTATCTCTAAATAAAATTATTATACTTAACAGTGTTTTAGTCCAAAAGCAGAGCCTAAGGTAAGGTTTAGTGGGCAGGTAGTTTATTTGGGAGTAAGATCTCAGGTACACAGGGAAAGAGAACATAAAGGAAAAGAAAACCAATGTGTTATCAAGTCAAGAACACCTGTGGTATATACCATGGGACCTTCTAATGAGGTTTATAAAGTACTTCTCAACTGTCTGTCCAGGCCATAAAAAAAAAAAAAATTAAAAAAAAAAAAACAATAACAGAAAGCACTAGTTCACTGGCTCCCTTTTTCTATTGCTCAAAATTTACTCAGCCAATTTTGCCCTCCTGCACTTCCTATTTGTCAGAGTATAAATGCTAATCTAGTACCCCTAAGCACTTCACACAACAGTGCCTGAGAAGCCCCAAGGCAGGAAGCAAAAAGTGTGTGGCAGATATTCCGAGGCACTTTGTTGTAGGAACGAAGCTGGTTGTGTTATAAGGTTACACCTGGGTGAAGCTCATTAAAGCCTGTGTGGGCCTGGTTGTTAGAAAATAGGGCAAGAGGATATGAAGTAATGCAGAAAGGATGCAACATATCTATCTGCTTGCACTACTCATATCTCTCCATGCGATTCATTATTTCATTCACTCATGGTGTCCCCTACAGGGTTATGGTCGAATATAATCTCTTCAAAAACTGATTCCAGGAAACTAGTGAAATAAGCTATGGGTAGCAGTTCCCCTTTGCTATATCTGGTCTCAAGGCCATGATCACTATTCACCATCTTTCTCACCCACCCACTGTTCTACATTTCCCTCACTTCTAGGTTGCTGGTCAGGTCAGGTTGCTCAGACCTTCATTGCTGGCAAATCTATGTCCTTAGTTTTCTTGCTTTTGCTGTTCATTTAATTAGATCACCAGACACAGGAGCAACAAAATACATTCCGCGAACATCCTTGTTTCATCATAGCAGAAACCCTAGCTCTACATGGCAATCAGGGCCAACTACGCTTCATCCTGGAGTGACCCAATGGTAGTCATAGCTTCAAGTTCGAAAGAACCCCATACTTTTTATATTGAGTGAAGTGTCTACCTCCACCTTACCATGTGGCCCTAGGATAGTTAATCTAGCTATATAATATGCTACAAGTGTGTAGAGCCAATTCTACTTCTACTGCTCAGTTTCTGGACTGATGTATTGTAACTAATAGGGTTATTATAGCACCTTCGATCAGCCATTAGTCTATTGCATATACTTCAATGCAGAAAATGGTATCTGATATACAGGGTTTTGTTCTCAAGCAGATCTATTAGCTGAACCTTCAACAGGCTACTCCAACATTCTGTTAGTTTTGCTAAATCTGGGCAATGAGATAGTATGAGTGAATCCTATGGTCATACACAGGGTTTTGCAACTCCTTTATCATAAAATCAGTCTCTTGGTTCAAGGCATTGTGTGGGATCCCATGTTGATATATCTAGCAGTTAACAAGCCATTGGATGGCAGTGATGGCAGAAGAAAAAGAGACATACTAACAGCTGGAATAGAAGACATACCTACAACCTGGGTTGAAAGGATTTAATGGAATCAACCTGCCACAAAGAGGCTGGCTGGTTGTTTGGGGGAAATAGACATCTTTTTGCAAAGCTCCTGCCTCAGGTGAAGTCTTTGCAAGTTGAAAGTGGTCTCTTCCATTAAAGAGAAAGAGCTCACAACTACTAGCTGCTATACAGGTTAAAAAGAGAGTTTGGAATTCGAGATTCTCCAGCTTATCCACTCAGATGTTCTATTTCAGTTCTCCAAGTCTCACTCATTTTCTATCAGAGTACTGATTTTTGCAATGGAGACGATACAATTTTGTTGTTGTTCTTGATTGTAGCATTTAAACAAAGTAGGCTTGCTGTAGGAATGCTTATGCTTGAATTTTGTCTCATTCAAAACATATTTTAGTCTTCCATATTTGTTGTATTTACTCTATATATTAGGTTTTGAAATTTTCAGATATCGACTCTCTATTTTAACTGTAGTGGTAATATGTTTTCAAAAACATATGAACTTAAATTTATTCAATTGGTCAAGTAAAAAAATTACTGTATATTTATATTGCCTCCTTAGCAAGGTAAATAAATTTATTACACCTTTACATCTTTACTCACTCACTTCAGATACACACACACACACACACACATATATATATATATATATATATATATATATATATATATATATATATATATGTAATTTGAGATTTTAAAAACAAAAACAATATTGTTAGAAGGGATCCAAGATGGTGAAATGAATAAACAGTGTGCTTGCCTCCTACTGTGACTACATTTAAATTATGACAAAATTATAGATTAACTTGGAGAACCATCTGAAATCTACCTGAACAGAAGTCCTATAACAAGGAATTTAAAGAAGCCGCGTTTAGACTGGTAAGAGAAGCAGAGATGTGAAATAAGCTAGTCCCACACTTGTGTGGGACAGTTGAGAACTGGGAGGAATATTTCAGCTGTTAATGTTCCCCCTGGAGAAAAGAGGGACCCCAGCTTTACAACAGACTTCTCAGCCTTAAGTACCAATGCTTAAAAAGTGGAGACCCACAGCAACTGGCTATGAAAAAAACAGTGAATGTTTTAACCGTCCGTGTGAAATGGAAGGCTTTAAGAAATCTAGACATCATCATAAATGGTCCAAGTAGATTCACTCACTCACAAGCACTCACCTTGGGCTCTGGTGGAGGTATGATGACTCAGTGGGAGAGACATAAGGGGAGCAAATGAGTTGTGCAGCTTTAGGGCAAGGACTGATGGGACAGTTGCCATTTTCCTATGTACAAGCCTCCTCCAGTACAACTGAAAGGCAGGTTCCATCATTCCTGTGTTGAGACCTCCACCACATGAACAAATCTGAAGCTGATAGGCCTCATAAACTCTGCTCCCTCCACCCTGGTGACTCTCTGGAACCCCACCCCACTAAGCTTACACAAAGTGGAAAGCTCTAATTTTGGCCAACAGCTGATTTGCACCATGTTGCACCCTTTCCTGAGCAATTTTCAGGGGGTTGCAGGCCCCAGGCAAACAGCAACAAACCTCGGTGTGTTCTGACACTTTTGCTGAGTAGCTGCAGGGTCAGCACTGGCACCAAACAAGATTCTACATTAACCTAGTGAACACTAATAATCCTACCCTGATGACTCCCTGAGACCATGCCTTGCACAACTCACATAGCAAAAGGCTCTATCAGGAACTGAGCTGGCAAGCAGAACCAGGCCTCAGGGTTCCCTGGGCTTTCTACAGAACTACCCCAGGCCCAGTACTCATGGTAGCCATTTTCAGTTCACAGAGTGGCTCTTTCATGCACTCCAGGTCCAGCACAGGCAGCAACCAACTGCAGATCACCTTGCAGCTCCTACCAGATAGTCCTCAGCTGGTCAGAATCAGTGGCTGACCTGGGTCTGCACCAGAGCCCCTCCCAAGTCTCCAGAACTGATATACCTAGAGATAAGCTTTGGATCACTGCATAGCACAACCCAATTAGCTCCACGTGTGGCAAAACCATAGGGTTATTTCAAGAGGCACCAGAACCCACTGGTACTAACTCAGCTTCATGGGGTAAGGCCTCCAAATACCAGCTTGTAAGCTGTGGACATGGCCAAACCCCACATCCAGTCATTCTGGGGGTCAATTACAGCCACTGACCTTTCCAATAGAAATCAAGGCTTAACTATAACAGAAGAGCACACACAACTTACACAAGGGACACTCCTGGAGCACCCAGAGCAGGTGACTAGGAAAATCGTGCAACTTGGCCCCATAGGGCACCTACTATATAAAACACTCAGTCAAGACTGAGAAACATAGCAGATTTACCTAATAAATAAAAACAAACACAGAGGGGCAGCCAAAATGAAGAAACAAAAAAATATTTTCCAAATGAAAGAACAGGACAACACCCAGAAAAATAACTAAACAAAATGGAGACAAGAAACCTACCAGATGCAGAGTTCAAAGCACTGGTTTTAGGATGATCAGTGAACTTAGGAAAAGAATAGATTATTTCAGTGTAAAATTCAAGAGATAGAAACCATAAAAAGAATCAGTCAGAAATTGAACTGAAATGAAGACTGCATTAGGAGCAAACAACAGCAGACTAGGTGAAGCAGAAACAGAAATATGTTAGAAAAAGTATCAGAAAACACCCAATTGGAACAGCAAAAAGAAAAAAAAAATATTGAGGCTAGTTTAAAGGGCCAGTGGGACAATGTCAAGTGTACCAACATTTGCATCATAGGGGTACAAGAAGGAGACCAGAGAGAGCAAAGGATTGAGAACCTATTTTAACCAATTTATGAATGAATTTAAAGAAAACTTATTAATTTTTTTACCAGACTGTTTTTTTTCTTTATTTTGAATCACATTGGATAGTTAAAAGCAAATAATAAATAACACCATCAATATTCAAGTTCTGAAGTGTTTTCAAGTGCCTAATATAAATAGCATATGTAGTTTTCTTTTTCTTCCATTAACTTGTGAAATGAAAGCTTATTTATGTTATATTTAGTAAAATAATTCACAGAAAAAAAGAGAAATAATGACAGAAAACTTCTCTAACCTGGTGAAGAAAATAAACACACAAGTCCAAGAAGCACAGAGAGTTCCAAACAAAATAAACCCAAACAGGCCCACACTGAGGCACATCATAATTAAAATGTAAAAGCTTAAAACCAAAGAGAGACTCTTAAGAGCAGCAAGAAAAAAGCAGTTACTTACTTACAACAGAACTCCCATAAGACTGTTGGCTGATTTCTCAACAGAAACTTTGTACACCAGAAGGGATTGGAACAAAATATTCAAAGTGGTGAAAAGCAAGGACCTACAAACAAAATTAGTTTACCCAGGAAAGCTATCATTTAGAATTGAAAGAGAGATAAAACACTTCCCAAACAAGAAAGGCTAAAACAATTCATCACCACCAAACAAGTATTATAAGAAGTGTGAAAGGGACTTCTTTAAGAAGAGGAAGGGAAAAAAAAGGACAAATAAGAAAATATTGCAAAAAAACCAAAACAAAATAAAAAAACTTTCCACTGACAAAGGCAAACACATAAAGAAAACAGTGAATCAACCAATACTAAAGCTAGTATTAGAGACTAAAAGGCAAAAGCAAGAAGATCATGTATAATTGCAATGATAAATTAAGGGATACCTAGAAATACACACACACACACACACACACACACACACAAATTAAGTAACGAAAAAGAATGACAAGAACATAAATATTGAAGGGATAAGTAAAATAATAGTGATTTTAGAATGTGTTCAAACTTAAGTGACCATTAACTTAAAATAGATTGCTATAAACACAGTTTAGTACCTTGAATATATGAAACAAATGGTAACCACAAACCAAGAATCTATAAGATACATAGAATGAAGAAAAATGAATGTAATATAATAATATAGAAAGTCATTAATACAGAAAAGAGCAAGAGAATAAGAAAGGAACAGAGAACTTCAAAAGCAATCAGAAAACAATTTTAAAATGGCACTAATTACATACTCATCAATAATTACTTTAAATGTAAATGGACTAAATATTCTAATAAAAATATATTCAGTGGCTGAATGGATTTTAAAAAAAATAAAATCTGTACATTGCTGCCTACAAGAGAACTCCTTCAGATCAAAAGTCACACAGAGACTGAAATTAAAGGAATGAAAAAAAATTTATGTAAATAGAAATGAAGAAATGAATTTAAAAGGCCACATTCCACAAATATTTATTTCAACTGAGCTCCTGATAGTTATTGAAAACCCTTGCATTTGAAAACTAACGATTTTGAGGTTAGGCCTCAAGGACAGTTATTTGTTGCCTCATCAACTATAACAGCTGGCTAAGCTTGGAACAGGATTCATGTGCAATACATCTCTAAAAGAGAATGCCATGCCATATCTTTGTGGACCCTAGAAAGCACTTTTAAGGGTAACAATTTACTAACACATAATTTAGAGCAGTCCCACAACAGAAACATGTAGAAAATATTTCTTTATCCTCTTCCTATAAAAAAACATGAAGACATCCACCATCAGTGTTTTCTATCTGGCAGCTATTTGTTACCAGAAGCTTTTCCTGGACTCACACTTCTCCTCTTGCAGAAACCCAAGAAAAATCATACTTCCAGTGTTCTATAAGTCAGGGTAATTTTATCTCTTCCCCATCCTTGCATCCCTTTCTCTCTTACAGCCCCTTTTTACTATGGAATTTGGAGGCATCAACATAGTATGAGAACCAGGTATGGTACTCCAGGTGCACTACTCTCTTGTCTCCATTCCTTCTAAGACTTGTGCAAGAAAAGCATAACTATACCATCAATAAGAAATAACATCCTATTGGTAAGGTTTGCTTTTGTTAATTTATTCAATACATTTGTTTAACATCTACTATGTGCTAGACAATTTTTAAGCATTGAGGATACAACAATAAACAAGGTAGAAATCTCTGCTCTCTTTATATGAACATTTTTGTGTGAGGGAGGATGATAAGCAAGATAAATGAGAAAATAGATAATATTTTATACAGTGATGAGTCACCAAGAAAAAAATGAAGGATGAAGGGAATAAATATGAAGTGTTGAGAAGGAGAGTCAATTTTACATAGTGTGGCCAGGGAAAGCCTCATTGAGAAGACATGTTAGTGAAGATCTGCTAGAGCTTACAGGAGGATGACAAGAAGAGTGTTCCAGGAAGAATAAATGCAAGTGAAAAAGTCACAGCAGGAGGTGCTATAAATGTCAAGAAAGATCAAGGAGGCATTTGAAACTGACAAGATGATCAGTGTTAGAAAGACGATGTCTGGAGAATGAATCACATACATGTGACCCAAAACTGGGCCACACAGTTATAACAGATCCTCTGCTTTCTACGTTCACTTTTTAATATTTTTTATTTATTTATTTTCAATTATAGTTGATATTCAACATAATTTTATATTAGTTTTATGTGTATACCATAGTCATTAGACATTTATATAATTTATGAAGCAATCCCCCGGTAAGCCTCATATTACTGATTATATTCTCTATGTTGTAATTTACATCCCCTTGACTATTTCATAACTACCAATTTGTGCTTCTTAATCCCTTTACTTTTCTCACTGAGCCCCCAACCCCTCTCCCATCAAGTAACCACCATGAGTTTTTGTTTTGCTTATTTTGTGTTTTAAGTTCCACATATGAGTGAGATCACATGGTATTTGTCTTTCTCTGACTTATTTCACCTAGCATAGTACCTTCCAGGTCTATAGATATTGTCACAAAAGGTAAGATTTTGTTCTTTTTTTATGGCCAAGTAATATCCCATTGTATATATGTTCATTGCAGTATTATTTACAATAGCCAAGATAATCATCTTAATTCAATAGATGATTGCATAAAGAAGATGTGGTACCACATTCTTTTTAAACCACTTACACTTTCCATCCTTAGGACCAAGTTTGGAACATGATTTGGAGAAAATCTTAGAAAAAACGTTTTAGGTAATTCTGCAAAACTAGTTGTTTGTACGTAGAAACCTAGGTTAACTGCTCCCCACCCATCCACCTCATTTCAGAGTGACCAGCACTGACATGAACCATATGCAGGGAACATCTTACAAAACTTCACTCTAACCTTAATAAACCTTAGGTACCTAAGGCTCTACTACCCCACATTATAATAAACATACAAAAATATACACATGTGCCATATAAACCTTTTGCCCAAAATTTAAACAAAATTATATTATTTTAGTTTTCTGATTATTTTTTATTTTGATTTGGTCTGTTATTTTATATTTGGCATATTTCATATTTTGCTTGTTATTTTTCAGGTCTTGGACATTCTTACAGACCCTTGAAAACAGCCTCACACAGATAATGTGCCTATAGACTAAAAGGACCTGCACCGTGAGAGGTTGCTCCATCTCAGAAAAGCTGGTGATTCCCACCTCCATATGAGAATGTCCAACCCCAGAAAGAGATGTCCCAACTACAAGAGAGCACATCTTCCATAAGTCTCTTCAACTCATGCAAAACCATTTGTGATCTTGGATTTACCATTATGTATTGTGTAATTTTATAATCTGTGAGACCTGACTCTGCACTGAGAATCATCCTTTATGAGACTGTCTGCAGTTTCTAACAAGCCTAACACACCAATAACATGGCAGTGCCTTCAACCCTCTTAGCCTTACAATCCCTTGGCATGCTTAAAAATCATTGAGGATGTTAAGGAGCTTTTCTTCATGTGGGTTACGTAAAACTGTCAGTATCTACAATTAAAACTAGGAAATGTTGAATTGTTCAATTTATTTACAAATAACAATAGTAACCTCATTACATTTTAATGTAAATAACATAGTCATATGATAAATAGCTATACAAATGAAATTTAATGAGAAGATTTATGTTTTACATATTTGCTAATTTCTTTAGGTCTGGATTCTCATATGTGCTTCTGCATCAATCTATTGTGATATATTGTTTTAGCTGGTATAAATAAAGATAATCATGCCATGTGCACATACGTCATTGGAAAAGTGAAGCCCTCAAGGGCAGTCTGAGATGTTCAGTGGCTGTAGTGGTAGGTACGCAGACCACACATTGAGCACTGCTGTCCTAGGTAACAGGGATGAAGAGGAAGCAGCACCATGTGTACCGACATGGAAAATTTTTTCCTGTATTTTGGTTATGTGAGAAAGACAAGAGGCAGAACAGTGGGATTAGCTTGATACAACACACAGCTCTTGAGAGAAATACCAATGTATGCATTTGCCAATTTCTGTGGTGTAAATACTCCCACCATGGATGGCTTCCACCATAACAGCTATTTAACAACCAGCTTACAGAAATTTCTGAAAATTCAACATTGGCTCACAGGAGCTGATAGGAGCTGGCTCCATTACACTGCTGGAAGAACTGAGATCAAGAATGGTGATAAAAAAGAACTTTTCCTGTGTCTTATCATTTGTACAAATTAAGTAAAAAATTAAAATGAACCATTAAAAATAAAATGGAAAAATGCTTCAGAAGGTTTATCTCCTGAGTTTATTTCTTCTAAAGACATTTAAGAAAACCCAACCAAGTTTCATTTTAAGCAAGTAAGTCAGTCTGTTTTCTTATTGTAAGTAATAGAAATAAACTGTTTATCTTAAAAAAAAAACAAGGGAATGCTCTGAAGCATATTTGGTATGATAGTATTGAGAAAAGGCTGAGGAGCCAGGATTAGAAAATGGGCAGATTCAGGGGCAAAAAATATTATTATCCTTTAGAAAAAAATTTGGCCAGGACACCATGGTGCAGGAAAAACTTATTTCCTTAACAGAACAGCATGAAACATGGTCAGATATGAAGTATAAAAAGAGATTATCAAATGACACTGGATCAGGTAATGACACTGAATCAGGTAATGACAAAGAGAGAATTCACAGGACAGAGATATGTCCCAAGTCCCAATTGGCTAATGATTTCACTTGTACTTCAGTGCGAAAAGACCTCTTATTAACATTAGAATCACTCTTTGTTTTATGAGTAAATTATTTTTACTGGAAAAAATCTATATAGCAAAAATAAATGGCTTGGTAAACTGCAGATATTTCATTTACACAATAGAATTAATATTTCCCAACCCTTCCTTTTCTGGTTTTTATAAAGGTTCTAGTTAAGTACTTTGGATATTGTTAAAGAAATATATTGCATATGGCATAAGTATGTTTTTTTCCTCATCAGTTATAACACAGTCATACTAAACAATTAAGTAATAAATGTTTGGGTGGGGGAAAAAGTTAAAGTAAAACTTTTGGGATATAATCTGAGTGACTTTTCTTTAGTCTCTGTGATTTGGACTCTGTATTAAGTCTTAGACATTATCTACTATAGAAAAAATTATTATATAATTTTATATATACAAAAATAACATATATATATATATGAACCACTTACAGGGAAAGAATTAAAGTATAGCTAATAATTAAGGGCCACATGAAAACACCAACAATTTTTATTTTTGGATTTCATTGATATAACAGTTTTAGTTTTGTTGTTTATTTTTAAAGATAAGAATGGATAATGCTGCTTTCTTCTATGCATAAGTATATGTTGTGTTAAATGCTATAATTTCATTTGTTTACCAGCAAGAAAAAAGGGAAAGTTGAAGACGTCAAAGAAACAAATACAAAATCAGAGATCTTTGGAAATGGAGATACCTCTGTGAAGGAGAAGGCTAGAGAGTGTTTCAGGTATTTCAAGACAAGAGTGGAGAATAAGCTGAGGACTGCATAGAAAACTGTACTATGACTCTTAGCATTTCAGATGGTTCTTCAGCAGACATACTTCCAAGGTGCTTTGTACTCAGGGACTCTTGTCTCCAGACTGGAAAGTAAATACACTGTGAAATAGAAATTCTAATGCAGAAGCTAATGCTGCCAAGGTTTTTTGTTTTAATATTTTGTTATTCGTCTTGCCTGGAGAAAATGGTGAACTTCTACCTGCATTTCTTGCTTTCTAATGGACTTTTCTGTGAGTAAAGGATTTGCATCAATTTGTCCAGGAGGGCAGTGCCTGACATTTTGGAAAACAGTTTTTCCTACTTTGAGTTCTGTTACTCTGCTTGGAAACTTACCATAAAGTCATTTCAGTAGTGCAATGTATAAATCACCCCATATAGCAATATCAAACTTTAAAAACCACCTAAGAGTGCTTGTCAGATGAAGCTTGCCTATGTTCATTGTTTAGCTGCGTGTCAGGGTTACTTCCCTCTGAAGTGTTAAACTACAGTTAACTGATAATGGCTCTTTTACACCTAACCCCTGAGTCATTCACTTCACCACCATCATCAGACAAGATTAAGACTTACTGTAAATATGTTCTTATAGCATCCTACATCCCTTCATAGCTTTAGTTACCAGATTCAGTGATTAAAAACATCAGGTTCTGAGTTAAATTGGATTTTCAGACAAACAACAAATAATTTTTGGTATAAATAAGTTGCAAATAATTATCTGAAATTTGGATTTAGCTGGATAGCCTATATTTTATCTGGCACACCTAATTGAAGCATATGTTACAATTGTAATTAAGCATTTACATAATTATCTGTTTAAGGTCTGTCTTTCCCTGGTAGTCTGTGAGCACTGCGTAACTAAGACTGGTAGTCTTAGTCATAATCATATTCCCTGCACTTAACTTCAGGCAGGCACATAGTGGAAGTTGATATGGAATTTGTGGAGCAAATGAGCATTAACTCTGAACGCAAAATCATCACACACTAATGGAAGAATAGTATACTCTCAACTGCTCTGTCAATGACTAGAGCAATATTACCTTCAGATTCAAGCCAAGTGGTAGATTTTGTTCAAAGCCCACTGTTGTCCACCCCGAAATAATTATACTATAGCTATATAAAACATAAAGAAAAGGAATATTGTGTATGTGTGTGTGTGCCCTTCCAAACAAGTGCAAAGATAGTGGCCAACAGGCCCAGTTTAATAGGAGGGAGGAGAGAATGTATGTGCTATGTGATGTCCTGGTGCCAAGTGATAATAAACAATAAGCCAAAGGGGTTTGGAGGCCTGACTAAAACTAAAAGTAGAGTTTGTCTTTGGTTTGTCACCAGTAAGCTCTAGGTCAAATTCAGCTTCCTGACCCTCTCTAGAAGAGGGCTGGCCTGCCTTTAATGTCGTAGTAGGAAGGGCTAGATCACCTTATTCCTGTGCAGGGAGGGGAAGCCTAATATAGAGAGGATAATATGTCAAAAGCTTACTGACACTTCACACCATCAATGCACCATATCAATGAACAGATTCCCCTTTGAAGCATTGTCTGAGCTAAAAGTATAAAATAATTTAATCAAAGCTACAAAAGGCAGCGCATAAATTACATGTCTTGCTAATTTTCAAAGCTTCTCTTAGTTTAGCTAAGCAAAACCAACTCCATGGTAATCATATCTCATGTTCTCCAAGGCCTTAAGGTATTTTTATAACTGCTATTTGCATATGTACATTACACTTTCCAAAGCTGTCACATATATATCATTTATCACCATTATCCCCCACAGCAACCCTGAGAGAAAAAATACTTGTTTCTTTCACAGATTGGGAAACTGAGGTTTACAGAAATATTTGGTACTTAGTAAACACAACTGCAGGACTATAGCATTTGGACTTCTAAACTTAGTGCAGTTCCATTCAGACAGTGTTCTTTCTGCTTCACACATACCCTTGGAGCCTGACCTAGTTCTCATAACCCAGGTCTAGGAATTCTTTTCAAGCCCAAGATGGAAACTCTCTAGCGCCAATTTGTAGAATACTGGTAAGTACTTAGAAGATACATTAAAGTCTAACTGTTATCATTTGAATGTAAATTAGCTTCACCAGAAATAAATAAATGGCAGAATTTTGTCTCTGTTTTCTGTGAATTTCTATTCTGCTCTCAACTCCCATTCTATAAGGAAATAGAACACAGACTCAGAGAAACATCTCACCTGAAGGTGGGACCTATAGATTTTCAGATTCATGTTTATCTCCATTAACTATAAAAACCTGTATGTGTAGACGTGAAGCAGGAGGTAGGAGATGAGAGAAGATGGAGAAAGGGCAGAATTCTTGAAGTGTCAAAAAATGTAGGTGCTAAAATCAAAAGGCCCAAGAAGCAGAGAGAAGAGATACAGGGCCCAGGTATACTTTAGCTTTTGACAACATTCTGAAGAGAAGATGAGGGCTTTAGACAATTTATTTGGAGATGTGAATGTGGAGACCACATCTCTGCCCAAGATGTAGTTAATAAAAACAAATGGGCTGGCTGCACTGATGCAGGTGGGCCCTGCAGGGATAGAATCTTTAAGGCTAAGGGCAGAGCATATTTCTATATGTGTTTGTCACAAACCCAAGGTGTAAAATGGTGCCTCAAAAACAAAATCTCAGGGGAAGGAAAGAGCAGCATGGATGAGGCTTGAAGACATAGTGTCCTGCCAAACAGCTTACCACTGGGCAATTGATCTTTACCAAGAATGCCTATGCCTAACGGAAGTGGAGTGGGGTGAAAACTTTCTGTTGGCCCAGAGCTGGTGACAAGAATCAAAAGCTGTAGAAGAGGGGCTGCAAGTACCTCACATTCTATAAAAGACTAGACCAGGCCTGTCCAATCTGTGACCCAGGACAGTTTTGAATGCAGCCCAACACAAACTTATGAGATTTTTTATGATTTTATTTTTTAGCTCATCAGTTATCATTAGTGTTAGTGCATTTTATGTGTGACCCAAGACAATTCTTCTTCCAATGTGACCCAGAGAAGCCAAAAAGTTGGACACTGCTGGACCAGACACAACCCTGTGTGCCTGGCCCGCTCCAGAGATGGGTTACTGGCTCTCTACCCTCAATCATCATAGAGCCCTCCACCCAGGGCACCTAGAGGCCATATAAGTAGAAAACCTATGAGAAAGGCAGTGCTTCCAGTCCTAACTCAGTGTCAGCATAGCAGAAGCAGGGAAGCCATCATTTCCACTCTTCATTGGACAGGCTAAGGCTATTCCCCCACCATAAAATAAAATAACAATAATAATGACAATGGTTGCTATTTTGATAATACTAATAAGCAATAAAACTAAAAGCAGGCACAAAAGAAACTTAGCATCTCGTCCTGGACGGGCCAGACCTCCATTATGTGATGGAACTGCTGCTCTACCCCTGGCCGCTATTTGAAGCAAGAAAAAGAGAAGACAGAGCCGGCAGAGGGATAGATTCCATTACCATCTGAAGCCTGTGCCATACATAAGGCACAATGAGAACCATAACTATCCTAAGGATACCATGGAGTTAACCACCAGGGACAGTGATTGAGCAGGCAATAGCAAGGTCCAGGCAAAAGTGTACCTTCCATACTGAGAAAATGTACAATAGAGATGTGCCTACATCAGGCCTGCAGGAACTGACACCTGTGCCTATGAGAGCCAGTAGTAAATACATGTTACCCAAAGGGCCGGAAAACCTGCCCGAGTTGGGCAGAGAAATGGGGACCCAGAAGCAAAACATCCAAGAGAGGATGTGACCCTTTTTTCCCTAATCTCTCTTCTTTACCCCAATATCATAAGATCTGGAAATAACCCAGAAAGAACTGGAAGGGAGGAAGAAGGAGAGATGAGAGAAGACCATGCTTCTTGGTCTTGAGGACTCACAGAAGCCTGTACTCATAGGACAGGCTGTATGTGTTAAGAAGAATAAGATCCTGAAAGAATGTTTCCCTCACCAGTGGTTTTCGTTTATTATAAATACTTTATTTATTGTAATTTAGTATGCATATATAACTAGGGTGAAAATTATGGAATTAAAAAAATTTTTAGTTATAGTTGACATTTGATGTTATTTTATATTACTTTCAGATGTACAGGATACAGAACATTTTTAAAAACTCTAAAGAGATTTTCAAGCATATTCAAAATAGAAACTATGCAACAATTTCCATATCCCCATCATCCAGCTTCTACAATTAATAGCTCATGCTAGTCTTGCTTTATTTATACTCTCACTCAATACTCTCCTCATCATTATTCATTTGCTTTAATTTAACCAAATCTCAGATGTAATTTCATTTTGTCTTTAAATAGTTCAGTATATATCACTTAAAGATAGGGACTCTAGACTAATAAAATTTTTTGGTCTGGACTGGACTAGACTCCATGGGATTTGCATGATGCAAAGGAACTTTCCATAGATTATGGCAGAATGTCATGGTTAGAATATTTTAAAAAATTAATAATATTTGCATTCCACTATATTTTAGACTGTTCAATAAAATTATTACAACCTGAGTATTAACTACTTTATAGGATTCATGCAATGGGTTGATTCAGGAGTAAGAAGATGGGACCTGAGGCCTTGGACTAGGGCAACACAGCCTTGACCTCAAAGATGCTGGAGCCTATGCTGGAAAATGTCAAAGAGGGCGGCCAAGATGACCATGTCCTGCAGGGAAACAATAGCATATCTGGTTTAGAATCTACCACTTTTTACTTTTGATTCCCAATTGGTATTCAAAATGTATAAAGACTTATCAAAGTAACTATGTTGTATTAAAGAATATCATGTCACATGCTAAATCAAAAAATGATATTAGAAAAATTTCTCCACTGTATGTAGTGACTTCTCAAGATGAAGAGTATTTGGTTTCCAAAGGACTTCAAAATTTTAGAATATTAAGCTTGTGATGGCTTAGCTTCTAAATAGCACATATATAGTCCGCTCCCGCCCCCCCAACACAACCACTAATTATTGTGTATGTAAGGGTTCAGATTTTAACAGAAAAATCCCTCAAAATGGTAATTCTCAACCTCAGGGCTTTGGACAACTGAGAAATCTGTTAATTAGTGAACAGAGACCTCCAATCTATATCACACAGACATCATTATTTTGGTCTTTATTTTAATTACTCAGCATAAATAATGAGTTTTGTGTGTAAAACTCACACAAAACTCTATATGTAAAACATCATATATTTTATTCAATAGATGCATTAGCATCAGTAAGCAGTCATATGTTTTGTAGATTGAATAAATAATATCTTCCCACATATGTTAATATCCTTGTCTGCCAATTCTAATGTATATAGAAGTAGTTTTCATTCATTTCTAAAAGTCGTGTATTTATAAAACATTAGTGTATTCATAAAACTTTCTCAGTCACTGTTTACTTAAAGGACATTTGCATCATAATGAGGGTCAATGAGACATTCTGATGTTTAAAGAGGATTTTCATGTCAAAAAGTGTGGAAAGTACATAGGTCATTGTGAATTTTATGAATAAGTGCAAAGGGAAAAATGACTATACTTCAAAGTCCTCTATCACCAAAAAGCTAGATAATAAAGGGAAAATAGAAAGCCCGTGTGTGTGTGTGTGTGTGTGTGTGTGTGTGTGCACGCGCGCATATGTATAAATATGTATGTACACATAAATATATATCCCATACATATATCACACATATATGTACACGTATGCATATGCATATATATATATGTGTGTGTGTGTGTGTGTGTGTGTATATGGACTGTCTGGAAAAAAATCCAGCTATAAATGCATCTATCTTGCATATTACATGGCTGGATACTTTTCAGACAAGCCTTGGATATACACCATACATTTATATATCCACATATAACTGCCAGTGTGTGTGCATACATTTACATATACGAGTACACATACACGCACATATATATTAAGCAGTTTGACATATGGTACAAAAAGGATCCCAAGTAAGAAAAAGAAAGAAGAAGTAAATATCTGGGTTTTCAGGTAAAATGCACTGCATTAGCTCAGAAAGCTTGTGGTACATGGGAGGTTTGATGTTCCCCCTCAGAGAAAATTAGCATGAGAAGTTCTAGTCTGGAAAATGTCACCCAGATGTTAACAGTGGTTCTCATTTAGTGACAGAGATGTTGAGTAATGTTTATTTGCTTCTTTAATCTTCTGTTCTTTTTCTTATTTTATAATTATATGCATCACTTAGATAATTAGAAAAATCGTTATTTCTATTTTACTTTTGAAAAATGGTATAATCTCTATGGCAAGTATATTTGCTGTTGCTCTACGAAAAGAAGCTCATGCCAATGGTGGCTGTGTGAGCGGTTGGACCTCAAAACAAAGTGAAACAAAAGGAAACTCACAGGCTAAGGGCTCTCTGTTTTAAGCTTCATGACTTCAAAGATTTTAAAGAAAATCAGATTCATATATTTATAACATTTCTAGTATGAAATCTTCAAAATTTTTTTCTTTAACACAGCTCTGATGAATTTTAAATCATTTGAAAACTTTTTAAAGATAATTTTTCATTCCTACTGACAAATTAAGGTGAATGGGTCCTAATATCATACATTGTCAGCCATAACAAAAATGTTTTTTTTCTTTTTGATCATGAATTCCAGTGAGCACTTTCTTTGTTGCTTTATAAAGTGTGTGAAAGAGCAAGGATTTAGGGTGAAATAGTGGGGGTTCAAGCTTTGGATTTATGATTTATGGTAGTTCTCCTTGAGACTCAGTGTCTTCAAATGTGAAAAAATCTCAGGTGAATGTGTCATGAGGGTCAAGGAGCACTATATGTGAAAACTCTGGGACAGAAGGAAATCTCTTCATATTCAGCTGCAGGTGCCAAAAGTCAATAGAAACTGACTTATGCAAATAAAGGAATTTGTTGACAAATCATGGCTGGAAAAGGAGCTGAAAGGACAACACTTCTGTGAGTATTTCACTTCTGTCTCTTCAGCTTCTGATCTTCACCATGGTAGCCCAGGGCATTTCTAAGCTTACATCCCACCAGCTTAGTGAGTACCCTTTTCCAAAAGCACCAAGAACAAAGTCCTGGCTGGGCTCTTGCTGGACTTGCTAGGATTATGTACCCACCCTGTGGTTGGGGTGTGATCCTGGGGATGTGGGAGTGTGGTATTCAATTGGTCAGCCAGGGTCATGTGCCCACCTGATAGGCCAGGAGTGGAGTTACATAAACCAGAGGCATGGAGTGTTCCCCACTGACCCCCAGGAAAATCAGCATGTTTTAACGAAGGGGAAAAAGAATGCTAAGCAGTTCAAGACACTAAAATACATTTTAGTTACATAGTAATCAATGTGTACTACATACGCGTATTACTTTATTTTATCATTAAATGGCAGATTCCATGAAGTAGGTGGAATGTAGAAAAATCAGTGTTACTGAAAATATGTTTAATACTCCTACGTTAAGATGTCCAAGACTATATAGAATGCAGTGCCCTGTCTTTAAGAACTTAGTAACTATGAATGATACCCCATCCCCAGTCAGAGACCCTATGAAGCAGACCCAAAGAATGAGGCTGCATATTAGAAGCTTGTTAGGGCATGCACTGAGGATCAATACTTGTGGGAAGTAAAAGAAGAAGGATTGATTTAAAGCAGGGGTCAGCAAACTTTTTCTATAAAAGGACAGATCGCAAATACATTTGACTTTGCAGGTCATATGGTCTTTGCAACAATTATTCAGTGCTACTATTGTAGCATAAAAACAGCCCTGGAACATACATAAACAAATGAACTGGGCTGTGTTCCACTAAAATTTCTCTCTGGACACTGAAATTTTAATTTCATAAAATTTTTTCCATGTCATAAAATAATCTCCTTTTGATTTTTTTCAACCATCTAAAAATGTAGAAGCCATTCTTAGCTCATGAGCCATAGAAAAGCAGGCAGCAAGCTAGATTTGTCTAATGTGCTATAATTGTTTATCTTGGTTTAGAGAAAGAAGTTGAAGTGAGATGCAATCACAACAAGGCCTCCACTTGTTCCCTGGGGAAACACTGAGCTTGAATGGCCCTGCAGAGTTTCCTTGAATTAGGGGTTAGTTGCCCTGAATGGGGACCTTGGAAGTTGCATATTTCTGAGAAGGTAATTCTTCTTGCTCCCTTCAACGTAGGACAAATCCTAGTGAGGGATTCAACTGAGACTTGTCATCTGCAATACACTCAGAAACTGTGGCAGCGAATGCCTTATTCATGAAGTGGCATAGACCTTTTATATTCCAATTACTGGACTAGACTCACTACAACTAATTCCACAGTTAGCCACATTTTGATTACCAGAAAATTCCATTATTATTTCCAGTATACAGTCCCAAGAAGTGACATGCAAATGAAGCTCAATTCTGTATAGTACACTAAAAAATGAAAAATGCTCTTTGAGGCTGTCATCTTCTCAAGTCTCAACTAAAGTAGGAAGTGCTACTGAGCACTTAGGGTTTCCTTTAAATTAAATCTCATTAACATGGGTTGCTCATTCTGAATCAGGAGAAAATTAACTGAATTTGAAGTCTAGTCCTTGAAACTGGTATATTGAGGTACCAAACCAGCAGCAGTTTTATTTCTTCTAATTACTATTCTATTTCTCACCACCAAATGCTCATTTCTTGACCATTTTAATGACAGCTTGGCTGGCCCAACTCCATGTTTTTCCTAACTACTTTCAGTCATTAAAAGAACACTCAATTTTGGAATTCAGTGTTCTTCTCTTCCTTCATGAAGGCTGAAACTGTGGTCAAATGGTGGCAGGATCAGGCTCTCCCTCAGTCTCCTCTGAGCATAAGCTTCTGTAATTATAGGAAGCAGAGGTAGGAAAGAAAAGAGGTCATATGTTCCTTCCCGAAGGAGACAGTAGTGGTCTCAACAGATCCCACCAACAAAGGGTTTCCTCCTGTGCACCGGGTATGACTGGTGATAGGGCCACATCTCCAGGGGGAAGCAACATACCAGGCCTGAGGCTAGTCTCCTGCATCCCATACACTTCTACATTAAGTGTTCCATTTCAATATGACCCAGCTTCTACAACCCTCCTTAACTAACATAATTCTGGCCTTTTCTGCACCTAGAAGTCTATGAAAATGATATCTGTTCTCAACTTCTTTTGGATTTTTACTGCCTTAGAAGTCCAGGATTAAGTCAGGAAGTATACGGGCTAAGCAGTCTGACCAGAGTGAATGTCCTATCTCCCTGCCTTGTAAGAACTCTCTTCTGAGTAGTTCTTATCTTCATCCCTCCCAAGCTGACAGAAGAGGAATTAACAACTCCAACATCATTTCAAATGCAATGCTTGAGAGAAAAATGCAATCTTTTCATAGGCTCAGCCTTCTCCTACAACGGCCCCCTTCCCCAAGATCTCCCGTAGAGTGATGGTATGGGGTTGGTGGTAGGGCTGTTGCTCTCTCCTGCCAACTTTCTGGAAGCCTTTTGGTGTGATTGCTCACCAAACTTCTGGCAATGTTTTGAACTTAGAATTTCAGAAATTTAGTACCATTTGCTCATAACGAGGTTTTAATTGCAGTTCCTGCCAACAGGGAAGATCCCGTACATGTTCTGATATGTTTTGTTTTTTTGTATTTGATTTGGTTTGAGTTTAATTACTTTTGTTGCTATTGTTTTGTTTTCTTTCTTTGCTTTAGCAAGTAACAAAGTACTATTAGATTAAAGAATAATAAAATTAAATTAAAAAACACTCCCCTTTTTGCCTTTTTGGCAAGTCCTTTTGATTGCATTTCATGGCTGTGTTTAAGGTACTTAACTCTTGGGAAGAGCAAGGTCATGTTTGCATAGCTGACAACCATTTTCAAAGATTCTGATTTCATGGTTGGTTTTAAACTTTAAATTAGGTACTTGGATGTAAGAAAAGAAAGTATTCCTTTTCATATCTAACTTAGAATTCTGACTCTACATTTCTACTCTTGAAATTGGCCATTGCAGAAAAACCAGCACACCCTGATAAAGAGTCAGTCTCTGTTATGAACCATACACAAATATCTACCAAACACACACATGACTTCTACTACATGTTTCAACTGTTACACTAACATACATTTAGTAGGACTGAAATGGATGAGAGCATCTCAGCACATGTGGGTGGGGCTCAACCAGGTTGCTAGAAGGGCAGTTTTCCAAGAAGGATTAGGCCTTGCATGTAAGGGCTAAGAGGTTTAGAGGTTTGGTATATTTTACATTAAAATGTGCACATTCTTCCATCTGTGCTTTCAAAAAGAGAGAGAGAGAGAAATAATAAAAACGTGTCCTTCTCTAACCACAAGTATACTTGTACCTCCTTGAAAATGATAACCAACATTGGTGGCATCATACACACACATGTGAATTTACTTTTGAATGGTACTAAAGTTAAGGGTTAAATTCTGTTGATATGAACCCATTCTTCTCTACACAATATTTGCCATCGAAAGGTGATTCTAGAGAGATGGGTTGTTTCAAAGACACAATTTATACATTGCCAACTGCAACTTACCAAGAGCTAAGGCAACCGTTAGAGATTTAAGCAACATGGAGATGGCCTAGGCAAGACTACATTCTGCACTATCATTACCTTTGAAGAGCTTACATGTTGTTTCCTTGGATGAATTGCCTCTCAGGCTCAGAAAGAGGATTCCTTTCCATGAGTTTTCAGTCCCACTTTCTCATTAACCATTCAACTTAGAAAAAAACATTGGCAGTCCATGGGAACATTGTTTGGGCTTTTGTGTGGTACTTGCAGTGTGTCTAAATTAGCTCAGAGGATTCTTGGCTGGTAGTTTTTATTGCTTACTCATCTCTAAATCAAAACTGCATCAACCAAGTTTTCCACTCAATAATTTATCCATCATTTCATTTGGTGGTTTCTTCTACTAATCACCTAATTACAGCCTTCAAACATATGATATCACCACCCGGCTAGAAGAAAATTTAAGCTAATTAAAAGCTATTTTCAGGGATGACTAAAAAGAGATAAAAAGATTCAATATATCAAAGAAATAATGCTGCTAACATCAGGGAGAAAGTGATTTCACAGCTTGGAATTCTGAAATTCATTTTTAAAACTATGCATCCTGGGCTAAATTGTGGAAATACAGAGTTAGAGATATCAACAACCTAGAAGGAATGTTAAAAATAATCCACTTGAATTCTTCAGTTTACAAAGAAAAAATTGAAGTTTGAAGATTAAACTCACATGGCCAAAGTCTCAGAACAGAATTGAACTTGAAACCTTGGCCCCTCTAAGATTCTTTGAAGCTGTTAATAATATAGTTCTATATTTTAATCACATAAAATAAAATGTAGGGAAATAATAATCTTACACTTACTTGATATACTCACAGTAATTTTTAAGGCAAAAAATATTCATTAATGTAGAGTAGTTTAAAGAGGTAGCTCTGATTATTATGAGTTTCAGAAAGCCAAACCAAAATTTCTGTCTTCAAACACTTTATTGGTTCTGTGGCACCCATCGTAAGTGTGAATAAACTGTTTGCTACAACCATATAGATTTTACAGAGGTACACTCACTGTCACTCATTAGCCACTGACAACCTCTAGGTGGTGGCTACCTGGCAACCCAAAACTTTGAGCCTCAAATGAGGGGTGTTCTGTGCTCAGCCTTGAAGGAAGTACAGCATGATGCAAAATTACATTCTTATTGGCTAAACCCTGAGTTTGGGAATTATTTGATCTATGGCAAAAGAAGGTCAATCATTTTGTGTCTGTTTTTGTTCCTTGAACATAGTTTAATAAGTAATATTTTGTTTCAATAGCATTAATATAGTCTTCTATATTTTAATAAAGTTTTATTAAATTCCTTTGCCTTTTTCACCCAACCCCCAAACCAAGACTGAGCAAGATGTCAATTGCAGTTCACCAGTGGACCACCAAGCAATTTTGGGATGACCACCTGAATTTTAAAAAAAAGTGTCATAATGGACACCACATTATGCCAAGGCCTATTGGCTAGGTAGCTAAGTGTAAGAGAAACACATTTTTTGCACACACATGTACAGCTACTAGAGACAAAAATTGGCTCTTCAAAATGTACTTGAGCAAGTGAAAATAGCTAGTGGGCTTTGACACTTGGAGGAAATTAGAAGTAGCCATTACCCTGAAAATGTCTGAGCAGGCCTGCTCTAACTCCTTTGTTCCTGGTAACCATCATTTTTTTTTCTCTGTAACTCTGAGTTTGTTTCTTTTTAATTGGTTTGATTTGTTTTTTAGATTCTACATATAAGTGAAATTATATGATGTTTGTCTTTGACTTTACTTCATTTAGTATAATAACCTCTAGGTCAACCAATGTTGTTGCAAATGGTAAGACTTCATTCTTTCAGTGGTCAAATAATATTTCAATGTATATATAAATGTATACCACTTTACCCAATTGTCTTCATAGACACTTAGGATGCTTTCATATCTTGGCTGTTGTAAATAATGCTGTAATGACCATAAGAGTGCCTATATCCTTTCAAAGTATTTTTTTTATTTCTTTGGGTAAATCCCCAAAGTGGGTTGCTGGGCTGTATAGTAGTTCTCTTTTAAGTTTTTTGAAAAATCTTCATAGTTTTCCATAGTGGCTGTACTAATTTGCAATCCAGTGAACAGTGCTTGAGGGTTCCCTATTCATCACATCTTCATCAACAGTTAGTGTTTGTTGATTATTGATGGTAGCCATTCTGACAGGTGTGAGGTGATATCTGATTGTGGTTTTCATTTTTTATTTCTCTGATGATTAGTGATTTGGAGCATATTGTTTCTAGGCCATCTGTATGTCCTCTTAGGAGAAATGTCTATTTAGATTCTCTGCCCATTTTTAAATCAGATTATTTGTCTTTTGGGTGTTGAAGTATATGAGTTTCTTATATATTTTGATTATTAACCCCTTGTCAGATGTATCATTGGTGAATACCTTCTCCCATTCAAAAGACTGTCTTTTTTATTTTATTGATGGTTTCCTTTGTTGTGCAAAATCTTTTTTGGTAAATTGTTCTAATTTTTTTATGTTTTCTTTTGCTTCTCTTGTCCAAGGAGACATATCAAATATATAGAACATACACACACACACACACACACACACACACACACACTATTAAGAGCAGTGTTAGAGAGTTTACCGCCTTTTTAAATAGGTTTTATGGTTTCAGGTTTTACATTGTTTTTTATTCATTTTTAGTTTATTCTTTTTTATGGTATAGAAAGTGGTGTAATTTCTTTTTTTTATTTTTTGCATGTATTCTTTCAGTTTTCCTAACACCATTTATTGAATAGACTGTCTTTAGCCCATTGTATATACCTGTCTCATTCATAATAAGATTAATTGATCATATAGGCATGGGTATATTTCTATGCTCTCTAGTCTGTTCCATTGATCTATGTGTCTGTTTTCATGCCAATATCGTGCTGTTTTGATTACTATAGCATTGCAGTATAGTTTGATATCAGGTAATGTGATACCTCCAACTTTATTTTTCTTTCTCAAGATTACTTTGGTTATTTGGAATTTTTTGTGATTTTGTATTAATTTTAAGATTATTTGTTCTAGTTTTGTTCAAAAAATGATATTGGTATTTTAATAGAAATTACACTGAATCTGTAGATGGCTTTGGGTAGTTTAAATATTTAAACTAAGTATCAATGAGAACAGCATATGCTTCCATTTATTTATATTTTCTTCAATTTCTTTTTTCAATGTCTTACAGTTTTCTGAATATAGGCAGTTTACATCTTTGGTTAAATCTATTCTTAGGTATTTTTTTAATGTAATTGTGAATTATTTTCTTCCTTAAATTGATTTTATTCTTTTAAGATTTTCATTAAAATATAGTTAACAAAATATTATATTAGTTTCAGTTTATTCAACTGAATAACTATTGAATTAGTTTCATAGTTATTCAACTTTTATACACCTAAAGAAGACATCAAGAGAAACTTCCAGTCAAGAATAAATTACTCAGCAATATTTCATTTCAAATATGAAAAATAAAAAAAGGCCTTCTTAGACACACAGAAGGTAAGGGCATTCTCCAGCACAAGGCTGGAAGTTCAAGAAGTACTGAAGGAGGTTCTTCAAACTGAAACAAAAGAGTGGAGTAAGTGGAATAGAGTTGAAACAACAAAAAGTAAAAAATTAAAAAAAAGAAGAAGTAATGACATAGGAAATCCTCATCTATCAATCTTCACTGTAAATGTAAATGGACTGAAATCACTAATAAAAAGAAACAGAGTAGAAGACTGGATTAAAAACAAAACCCATTTATATGCTGACTCCAAGAGCCATACCTCAGCCATAAGGACATATACAGACTCAGAGTGAAAGGATGGAAAACAACACTCCAAGCAAATGGTATCCAGAGAAAAACAGGAGTTGTCATATTGATATCTGACAAAACAGACTTCAGGTTAAACTAGATAATGAGATGCAAAGATGGATGTTTCATAGTGATAAAAAAAAGACAATAAAACAACAAGAAGACTTGAAACTAGTTCATACATATGCCCCCAATCAGGAAGCACCAAAATATACAAAGCAACTACTAACAAATCTGAAAGGAGAAACTGACAAAAGCAACATCATTACAGGGGACCGAAACAGCCTCTTAACAGTCATAGAAAGATCATCCAAATAGAAAATAAATTAAAAAATGTAAGCTTTAAATGACATTACAGCAAATTGGATATAATTGAGATTTACAAGACACTTCATCTGACAAAAAAAGACTATATCCTCTTTTCTTGTGCACATGGAACATTCTCAAGGATGGACCATATACTGGGACACCAAAGTAGCCTCAGAAAATTCAAGAACATTGACATCATACAAAGTACATTCTCATACCACAAAGCTTTGAAATTGAAGATCAACTGCAAAAGAAAGCAGAAAATAATCACATATACATGAAGATTAAACAACATCTTATTAAAAACCAACTGGATCAAAAAACAAATAAAAGAAGAGATTTAAAATGCATAGAAACTAATGACATTGAAAATAAAACATATAAAAATTATTGGAATGCAACAAAAGCAGTAATAAGGAAAATTTATATCATTCAAGTCTATCTTAAAAAACAAGAAACATCACAAATAAATATCCAAACATCCCATCTTAAAGAACTAGAAACAGAAGAACACAAGTCAGTTGAAGGAAAAAAGTAATATAAATTAGAGAAAAGCTATATGAAATTGAGAACAGAAAGGTAATAGGAAAAATTAATGCAACGAAGAGGTGTTTCTTTGAAAAAAAATCAACAAGATTGACAAACCCCTGGCTTGAATAACCAAAGAAAAAAACATAAATATCCAATATTAGTAATGGAAGGGGAGAAATTACCACTGATACCACAGAAATACAAAGGATCATAAGAAAATAGTATGAAGAGCTTTATGCAACTAAATTTAATAACCTAGAAGAAGTGGACAAGTTCCTAGAAATGTATAATCTACATAGACTGAACCAAGAAAAACTGGATAATCTAAATAGACTGATCAATAGCAAAGAAATTGAAACAATCACCCAAAACCTCCCCAATGGCAAAAGTCTCACACCAGATAGTCCCACCAATGAATTTTACCAAACATTCAAAGAAAAATTAACACCTATCCTCTTCAGACTCTTCTGAAAACTAAAGATGAGGCAATACTGTCTAACAACTTCTATGAGGCCAAAATTACCCTAATACCAAAGCCTGGTAAAGACAACACAGATGTAAAATTTCTAAACAAAATATTAGCAAATAGAGTATAACAATGCATCAAAAAGATTATACATGACGATCGAGTGGGATTCATCACAAGAACACAAGGATGGTTCAACATAGGAACATCCCACAATGTGACACAACACATTAACAAAAGATAAAAACTATATGATCATAATAATTGATGCAGAAAAAGCATTTGGCAAGATACATCCATTTGTGAGTGAAATACTGAATAAAATGGGTATAAAAGGAAAGTGCATCAACATTATAAAAATCATATATGACAAGCCCTCAGCTAATATCATACTGAATGGGAAAAACTTGAAGCCCATCCCCCTAAAAGACAGGGATGCCCCCTGTTACCACTGCTATTCAATATAGTTCTGGATGTTCTAGCCAGAGAAATCAGACAAGAGAAAGTAATAAAAGCTATCCAAATTGGGCAAGAAGTCAAACTGTCACTATTTGCAGATGACATGCTCATTTATATAGAAAACTCCAAAGACTCCACCAGGGAACTATTAGAAACAATAAATGAATACAGTAAAGTCATCGTATACAAAATCAACATACAACAATCAACTGCGTTCCTGTATACAAACAACGAATCTTCAGAAAAAAGAAATGAGAGAATAAATACCTTTCACCATTGAAATGAAAAGAATGAAATACCTTGTAATTAACTTAACAAAGGATGTATTGGACTTATACATGAAAAACTATGAGACATTTTTGAAAGAAATTGAAGAGGACACAAAGAAGTGGAAAGATATTCTGTGTTCATGGATAAGACTTAACATTGTTAAAATGGCCGTATTATCCAAAGCAATATACAGATTTAATGCACTTGTCATCAAAATCCCACAAACATGCTTTCACTAAAGAGATAAAAATTTTATCAGATTTGTGTGGAACCACAAAATACCTCAAATCACCTCAAAGCAATACTACATTAAAAGAATAAGTCTGGTGGTATCATACTCCCTGATTTTAATTTATACTACAAAGCATCAATAATCAAAACAGCTTGGGGTGTTAGGACCTATCAACAAGATGACAGCATGAGAGGGACCTCTGAAAAACTTCTCTGGAGATTACAACTAATAAAACACCTGTGTCTCAAACAAGGACACAATGCACAATCACAGCTAAGAAACCCACTCATTACATTAAGGTACCTGCAGGTGGGCAGAGGGTTAAACAAAGGAGAAATAAAAGGGAAATTGCAGAGACATGACCCCGCACAGCTCTTCACTTGGAACTCTATCACTAGGGTAAGAAGAAGGAAGTAGGCAGTGGGAGGGTGCTCCAGAAGTCACTCAGTCCACAGGACAGTGGAAAGGAGGCCCAGAGGTGGGGGCATGAAAAACAGAAGCCACCTCACTTTGGCCCCCAGAGTGCAGACCAGTCACCAAATTCAGTGGCTGAACTTTACTCTCATTCCCAGAGGAAGAGGAGAAACTGGGCGGTGAGGATTGTGAACACTCTGGCTGGGAAGGAGGAGAGAAAAGGCTATACATGGTCCTTGGCTCAAAACCAGCATGGACTAAAAATCAGCATACAGGACTGATTCCAAGGCTCAAGGCAGAATCCACACTTGGGGCAAACAGAGAATAGAAATGCACAATCATGGCTGAACTCACTGCAAGACCCCAAGAACCACAAGAAGAAACTAAAGCTGCAAATGCCCCTCTTCCACAGACCCCTGCTCATCTAGTATGAACAGTAAATACCAAAGAAACTGTAACAGTGAGGATCCAGAGAGCCTGCAGAAATGAAAAACCATAGAAAGGGAGCTCAAAATAAAGAAATGGGGACAGATGAGTCATCAGAAACAGAGCTCAAAGGAACAACCATAAAAATTCTTAAGGAACTGAATGATCATTTTAGCAGAGAGATAGTAAGCATTAAAAATGACTTACAAACACTTATAAAGGACCAGACAGAGATAATGACTGCATTAACTGAAATTAAGAACAGAATAAAAGTCACAGAACTAAATAAAATAGAAGGGAAAAGCAGTGATTTGCAGGAAGAGCATGCAGAAAACACCCAACCAGAGCAGATAGAAACTGGGATCCAAAAAACTGAGGATGGCTTGAGATTTCTCTGGAATTATATTAAAGGTAAAAATATTCAAATCATAAGTCTATCAGAAGGGGCAGAGGAAAAGCAAGGGATCAAGAAATTATTTGAAGAGATAATGACTAAAAATTTTTCTAACCTGTCCAGGAAGCACAGAGAATCCCAACCATGATGACTCCAAACAGGGACAAAGAGAGACACATTAGAATTAAAATTGCAGAAATTAAATAAAAAGGTAAAATTCTATAAACAGCAAGAAAAATTCTAGTAGTAACATATAAAGAGAAACCTATTTGACTCTCAGCTGACTTCTCACCAGAACTTTTACAGACCAGAAGAAATTGGCAGAATATATTCAACATGATGAAAACCAAGAATCTATAACCAAGAATAATGTATCCAGCAAGGCTAGCATTCAAAATTGAAGGACGGATAAGGACCTTCTCAGATAAGAAAAGGCAAAAGGAGTTCATCACCACCAAACCAGTACTACAGAAAATGTTGGAGGAACTTATTTAAGATGTGAGGAAGGATGGGAGAGTGGATAAAATAAGGGAAAGGGATAGAGAAATTTAGTTTGATTGTTAAAATAAAATTGAAATCAACAAAGGGTCAAAACTCATGGACACAGTCCTTGAGGGTAAGGGAAAAAAGGGGTGAGGGAGAAGGGACAGGGACACAAATATAAGGTGATGGGAAGAGAACTGACTCTGGGTGATGAACGCATAATACAACACATAGAAGATATAATGTAGAATTCTACACCTGGAATCTATGTAATTTTTACTAATCAATGCCATCCCATTAAATTAAAAAAAATAGCTCTCTATTGGCATAAAAACAGACAAATGGGTCAATGGAACAGAATCAAAACCCAGAAATAAATCCACAAATACATGGATAAATAATTATTTATAAAGAATGAAAAAATATCCAATAAGGAAAAGAAAGCCTCTTCAGTAGATGGTGCTAGGAAAACTGAAAAAACACATGGAAAAGAAGGAATCTGAGCTATGAACAGTCACTATATACTAAAATTAATTCAAAATGGATTAAAGACCTCCACATAAGACTGAAAACAATGCATTGTATAAAAGAAAACATCAATACTAATCTTATAGACATTGGACTCAAGGAGGACTTCATGAGCCTGAACTCAAAGCCAAGGGAAGTAAAAGCAAAAATAAATGAATGTGACTATATCAAACTAAAAAGCTTCTGCACAGCAAAAGAAACCCTCAACAAAGCAAAGAGACAGCTAACTGAGTGAAAGAAAATATTTGCAAACAACACATCTGATAAGAGTGTATTACCTAAAATATGTAAAGTACTAGTATGACTCAATAACACAAAAACAAACAACCCAATTAAGACGTGAGCAGAGGACATGTACAGACACTTCTCCCACAAATATACAAATGGCCAACAGGCATAAGAAAGAATGCTCAACCTTATTAGGTATCAGAGAAATGTAAATCAAAACCACAATGAGATATCACCTCCTTCACATCTGCTACAATGTGTATTATCAACAAGACAAAGAATCACAGGTGCTGGAGAGGATGTGGAGAAAAAGAAACTCACACATTGTTTGTGGGAATGTAAACTGGTACAAATGCTAAGGAAGGCAGTATGGAGGTTCCTCAGAAAACTGGGAATAGAGTTATTATATGCCCCAGCAATCCCCCTTCTGGGTATCTAACCAAAACATTTGAAAACCTTAGTCTGCAAAGATGTATGTACCCCAATGTTCATCACAGCACTGTTCACAGTGGCCAAGACATGGAAATAGGAAAAGTGCCCTTGAATAGATGACTGGATAAAGAATTTGTAGCACATATACAAAACAAAATATTATTTAACTATATAAAAAGATGAAATACTGCCATTTGCATCAGAATAGATGGACCTTGAGAACATCATGCTAAACAAAAACCATATGACTTCACTCATATGTGAAATATAAAATTGAAAACAACAAAGAAAAAAAAGAAACAAACAAAAACTCATGGACACAGTCAATAGTTTAGTGGTCACTTGGGTGCAAGAGGAGTGAGTGGGGAAAGAGAGAGTGAGTGGTAGAGGAGGGAGGGAGAGCCAAATATATGTTGATGGAAACAGAACTCACATTGAGTGGTGAACATATAGTGCAGCACATAGACAATGCACTGCAGAATTGTACTCCTGGAACCTACATAGTTCTTAACCAATGTCAATCCATTAAGTGTAACAATAATAATAAAAAGAAAATGGATCACCATTATAAGTCTATCAACCATTTTACATTGTACCATGCTATCACAATATTATTGACTATATTTCCTAAGCTGTACATTACTTTCCTATGACTTCTTGTTTTATATCTAAAAATTTGAGCATCTCACTTCTCTTTACCTGTATGTTCCTTTTTATAATTTTTCAATTACAGTTGACATTCAGTGTTTTATATTTATATTTTATATTTCATGTTACAACACAGAGGTTACACATTTATATCATTTTAAAAAGAGATCTTGATTAGTATAGTACCCATTACATATAGTTATTTCAATATTATTGACTATAATCCCTATACTTTACTTTACTTCTCAAGGACTATTTTGTAACTATCAATTTGTACTTCTTAATCCCTTCAACTTGTTTACTCTGCCTTCCAAACCCCACTCTCATCAATCACCCCAATAAATCTAGTACTCATCTGACACCATACGTAGTTATTACAATATTATTGACTGTATTCTTTATACTAAAATTAGCATGCCCATGACTACTTGTGTAACAGCCAATTTGTACTTTTTTTATTACTTCTTTTTTACCCATTTCCATGTGGAAACCATCAAAATGTCCTTTGTATCTACGAGTTTGTTTCTATTTTGTCCTTTAGATTCCACATATAAATGTAATTACATTGCATATGTCTTTCTGTGTCTGATATACTTCACTCTGCACAATACCTTTCAGGTATATCCATGCCACCTCAGATAGCAAAAACCCATTACCTTCCATGGCCTAGGAATATTTCATTGTATATATATACCACCTCCTCTTTATTCAATCATCCTTCAACAGTCACTTAGCCTGCCTCCACGTCTTGGCCATATAAACAGTGCTACAATGAACACATAAATACAAACATTCCCTCGAAGTAGCATTTTGGGTTTCTTTAGATAAATATCCAGAAGTTCGATTACTGGATTTTTCTTTGTCTCTTGTAATATAGCCTTTGTTTTAAAGTCTATTTTGTTTGGTATAAGTATTGTTATGCCAGCTTTCTTTGCTTGTTTCCATTTTTATGAATACCTTTTCCCCATCTCTTTACTTTCAGTCTGTGTGTGTCTTTTGATCTGAAGTGAGTCTCTTGTAGGCAGTATTTGTAAGGATCTTGTTTTCTTATCCATTCAGCCACTCTGTCATTTGATTGGGGTATTTAATCCACTAACATTGAAAGTAATTATTGATAGATATGTGGTTATTGTCATTTTATTATTCATATATTTTATTCCATTTTATTTATTTTATTTTATTTATGTCTTAAAGAAATCCCTCTAAGATTTCTTGTAATACTGGTTTGGTGGTAATGAACTCATTTAGCTTTTTCTTGTCTGGGGAACTCTTTATTTGTCCTTCAATTCTATATAATAGTTTTGCTGGGTAAAGTAATATTGGTTGTAGGTCCTTACTTTGTATCACTTTGAATATTTCATGCCAATCCTTTATGGCCTGCAAAGTTTCTGTTGAGAAATCAGCTGATGGTTTTATGGGAGCTCTCTTGTAGGTACTAACTGCTTTTCTCTTGCTGCTTTTAAGATTCTCTCTTTGGCATTTTAATTATGATGATTTTGGTGTGGGCCTGTTTTGGTTCATCTTATTTGGTACTTTCTGTGCTTCCTAGGCTTGTATGTTTATTTCCTTCACCAGGTTAGGTAAGTTTTTCACCATCATTACTTTAAATAGGTTTTCAATCCTTTGTTCTTACTCTTCTTTTTCTGGTACCCCTATATGCAAATATTGGAATGCTTAATGTTGTGCCAGAAATCCCTTAAATTATCATCATTTACTTTTTAGATTCCTTGTTTTTGTTGTTGTTGTTCTATTTGGGTGTTTTCTACTACCTTATCTTCTAAATTGCTGATTTGAACCTCTGCTTGAGCTAATCTAATGTTTTTTTTTTCTCTAATGTATTCTTCATTATAGTTATTGTAGTCTTTATTTATGACTGGTTTTTTCTTATGTTTTATATCTCTATTTTTATGTTTTCTATCTTTTTGTTGAAGTTCTCCCTGAAATCTTTTAGCATTCTTATAAGAGTGTCTTCAACTCTGCATCTGGTAGCTTGCTTGCTTCTGTTTGTTTAGGTCATTTTCTTGAGCTTTGTTCTGTTCTTTTATCTTGGATATATTTGGTTGTCTCTCCATTTTGGCTGCCTTCCTGTGTTTGTTTCTATGTATTAGGTAGGGCTTTTATGTCTCCTGGTCTTATGAAAGTGGCTGTATGTAGTAGGTTTCCTGTGGGGCCCAGTGGTGCAGTCTCCCTAGTCACTGATTTAGGTGGTCCAGGTGTGTTTCTTAAGTAAGTTGTGTGTTCCTTTGTGTTGTAGTGGAACCTTGGTTGCTGTTTGCACACCAATGACAGGGATTCACCCTCAGGCTGATTGTCTGTGAGGACTGGCTGTGACTACAGGGGAAAAGCCATAGTGCAGGACCTACCCTACAGAGTGGGGTTTATATTAGCAGGGCTCTGGTGACTGCTCAGTATGCCCTTTGGGTGTGCCATTGTTGAAGGTGTCTGGGTAATGCTCAGACTCAGCTTGAAGTGAACCATCAGGTATGCTAGTCCCAGGGCATTCTAAGAAATACCCATTGCAGGCCAGGTTCAGCTTGAGCTTGTGCTTAGCCCCAGGCTGCCTGGCATGAACCAAAAATAAATTGCAAATGTGTTTCACTCATGGTGAGCTTGAAAGTGTCTTGAGAGTCCAAGCTGTGAACTGAAGCCAACTGCCATGAGTGCTCAGCAAGACTACAGGACAAACTGAATCAAAATGGTTCTTGCTTGGTGTGTGTGAACCTCTGAGAGATTTTAATAAACTCTGCAGCATGAACCAAAACAGGATGTTTTGTTTTTGGTGTATAAAAATGCAAACAATTTCTGAATATTAATTTTGTATCCTGTTATTTTACTAAATTTATTTGTCAGTTCTAATGAACTTTAGGTGAACTCTGGGATTTTTTCTATATAGTTTGTCATCTATAAATAAAGACAGTTTTACTTCTTTTCCAATTTGGATGTCTTTTATTTCTTTTTTTTTTTCTTTGATTGCTGTGGCTAGGACTTTCAATACATGTTGTATAGAAGTGCTGAAAGTGGACACACTCATCTTGTACTGTATCTATGGAAAATGCTTTTAGCATTTCACTACTGAATGTGCTGTTGCCTGTGGGTTTGTCCTATATGATCTTTATTATGTTGAGGTATATTTTCTCTAGTCCCACTTTGCTGAGAATATTTATCATAAACAGATGCTAGATTTTGTCAAAATTTTGGGTGTATCTATTGATATAATCATATAATTCTTATCTTTCTCTTTGTTTATGTGGTATACCACATTAATTGATTAGCAGATATTGAACCAAACTTGCATCTCAAGATTAAATCATTCTTGACTGTGGTGTATGATCTTTTTAATGTGTTGCTGAATTTGGCTTGCTAATATTTTGTTAAGAGTTTTTACATTCAAGGCCCACTAGGGATATTGGCCTATAAGTTTACTTTTTTGTCATGTCTTTGTCTGGTTTTGGAATGAGGGTAATTGAGGCCTCATAAAAGGAGCTTGAGAGCCAAACATCCTTTTCAACTTTTTGGAATAGTTTGATAAAATTAGGTGTGAATTTTTCTATAAATGTTTGGTAAAATTTACCTGTGAAGCCATCTGATCCAAGACTTTTATTTGTTGGGGTTTTTTTATTATTGATTCAATTTCTATAGTAATTATTAGAATGTTCAGAATTTTTGTTTCATCTCAATTCAGTATTGGGAGACTATGTTTCCAGAAATGTATGCATTTCTTTCACCTTTTCCAACTTGTTAACATATAATTGTTAATCGTATTTTCTTGTAATCTTTTATATTTTATATGTTACTTCTCTTTAATTTCTGATTATAGTTATTTGCATTCTTCTCTTTTCCTGGATGAGTTGGGATTAAAGTTTATCAATTTTGTTTAGTTTTTCAAAAAAGCAACTTTTGGTTTTATTAACCATTTTTGTTGCTTTTCTGATACTCTCATTTACTTCCACTCTGATCTTAACTATTTACTTTTTCTACTCTTGTTTGGGCTTTGTTCTTTTTCTAATTCTTTAGGTGTATGGTTATATTGCTGACTTGAGATAGTGATATTTCTTGTTCCTTGGGGTAGGAATTCATTGGTATGAATTTCCTTCTTAGAACTGCTTTGAGTGTCCCATATAGTTTTGGGTCATTGTGCTTTCATTATCATTTGTCTCAAGGTATCTTTTGACTTCTTCCTTGATCTCAGTGTTAACTCATTTATTATTTAGTAACATGTTATTTAGCTTCCATGTGTTTGTGTGGTTTTTAGTTTACTTATGGTAATTTATTTCTAGTTTTATACCATTGTATTTGGAGAAGATTTTTAGTATAATTTTAATATTCTCTAATTTATTGAGATATTTTTGTGGCCTAAACTGTGGTCTATCCTGGAAAATGTTCCATGTGCACTTGAAAATAGTGTATATTCTACTACTTTAGAGTTAAATTTTCTAAAAATAATAGTTAAATTTATATGATCTAATGTGAGATTTGGGGCCAATGTTTCCTTTTGATTTTCTGCCTGGATGATCTATCCATTTAAACCATTCATGTCAATTAGTTGTTAAGATGCACTATAATGACTATTACTGTTGATTTCTTCTTTCTTTATATCAGTCAATATTTGCTTTATATGCTCATATATAGGTGCTTTTCTGTTCATGCATAAAAGTTTAAAACAGCTATATCCTCTTGCTGGATTGATTCCTTTATCATTATGTGATATCCTTTTTTATCTTTTTTCACAGCCATTGTTCTAAGGTCTATTTCATCTGATATAAGTCTTGCTACCTCAGCTCTTTTTGTTGTTGTTTTTTCCACCATTGGCATGTAATATTTTTCCATCTCTTTACTTTCATTGTGTATGGTCTTTCAATCTGAGATGGGTCTCTTGCACACAGCATATGTATGAGTATTCTTTTCTTATTTATTCAACTACCTTATATCTTTTGATTGGAGCACTTAATCAATTCACATTTAAAGTTATTATGATAAGGATATAGTTATTGCCATTTTATTATTCATCTTTATGTTCTTTTTTCTTTTTGTTCTTTTTCTTTTTTTATTGTTAGACTTATTGGGGTGACATTTGTTAGCAAGAATTACAAAGGTTCCAGGTGTACAATTCTTTAGTGCAACTTGTTGTATAATGAGATCACCACCTAGTGTGAGTTTTCTTTCTATCACCATATATTTCGCCCCACCTCCCTCCTTCCCCACTCCCTTCCCCTTTTCCCATCGCCTCCCCACTTCTGCCCAAATAAACATTACACTATTGATTGTGTCCAGGGGTTTTTTTGTTTGTTGCTTTCAGTTTTATATTTTGCGTATGAGTGAAGACATACAGTTATTGGTTTTTTCTGTCTGGCTTATTTCATTTAGAATGATGATCTCTAGGACCATCTTTTTTGTTGTAAATGGCAGTATTTCAGCTTTCCTTATAGCTGAGTAATATTCCATTGTGTATATGTACTACAGCGTCTTTATTCAGTCATATGTCACAAACACATTGGTTGTTTCCATGTTTTGGCACTGTAAACAGTGCTGCAATGAATTTTGGGGTACATAAGTCTTTGTGAACTAAGGTTTTCAAGTTTTTGGGGTAGCTCTCCAGGGAGATTGCTGGGTCATATGGTAACTTCATTCCTAATTTTCTGGAAACCTCCACACTGTCTTCCATAATGGATGTACCAGTTTGCACTCCCACCAGCAGTGTACCAGAGTTCCTTTTTCTCCACATCCTCTCCAGCACTTGTTATTCCTTGTCTTGTTGATAATAGCCATTCTAGCAGGTGTGAGGTGGTATCTCTTTGTGGTTTTGATTTGCATTTCACTGATAGCTAATGAAGATTAGTATTTTTTCATATGTCTTCTGTCCATTTATATTTCTTCGTGGGAGAAGTGTCTGTTTAGTTCTTCTGCTCACTTTTTAATTGGGTTGTTAGTTATTTTGTTATTAAGTCATATTAGCTCTTTCTATTTTTTAGATATTAGACCCTTATCTGATGCATTGTTTGCAAATATTTTCTCCCATCTGATTATCTGTCTCTTCACTTTGTTGATGGTTTCTTTTGCCATGTAGAAACTTTTTAGTTTGATATAGTTCCATTCACTTATTTTTGCTTTTACTTCCCTTGCTTCTGAGATCAGTTCATGAAGTCTTCCTTGAAGCCTAGGTCTATAAGTTTAATACCTATGTTATCTTCTATATAGTTATTGTTTTGGGTCTTATATAAAGTTCTTTAATCCATTTTGAGTTAAATTTTGTATATGGAGAGAGTTCACAGCTCAGATTCATTCTTTTCCATATGCTTTTTCAGCTTTCCCAAAAGCACCTAATGAAGAGGATTTCTTATTTGTCCATAAATTTGTGATTTATTTCTGGGTTTTCAGTTCTGTTCTATTGGTCTGATGGGACAAATGTCTGTTTTTCTGCCAATACCAAGCTGTTTTGATTATTGATGCTTTGTAATATAAAGTGAAGTTGGGGAGTGTAATAACACCAGCCTTATTCTTACTATGTAGTATTGCTTTGGCAATTAAAGGTCTTTTATGGTTCCATATAAATCTTACAATTATTTTATCTATTTCACAAAAGTATGATTGTGGAATTTTGATGGGTATTGCATGAAATATGTAGACTGCTTTGGGCAAAATGGCTATTTTTTAACAATGCTAAGTCTTCCTATCCATGAACAGAGGATAAGTTTCCATTTCTTTGTGTCTGCTTCAATTTCTTTGAAAAGTGTTTTATAGTTTTTTCTGCATATGTCTGTCATGTTCTTAAGTTAATTCCCAGTTTTTTCATTCTTTTTGTTGTCATAGCATAAGGAATTGACTCCCTCATTTCTTTTTCTGAGGATTCGTCATTTGTATATAGAAATGCTGTTGAGTTTTGTATATTAATTTTGTATCTTGTGACTTTACTGTATTCATTTATTTTTTCTAATAGTTTCCTGGTGGAATCTTTGGAATTTTCTATGTAAAAGATCATGTCATCTGCAAATAGTGACAATTTGACCTCTTCTTTCCCAATTTGGATAGCTTTTATTCCTTTCTCTTGCCTGATTACTGTGGCTAGAATTTCCAATACTGTATTGAATAGCAGTGGTGACAATAGGCATCCCTGTCTTGTTCCTGATTTTAGGTGAATAGTCTTCAGCTTTTCCACATTCACTATAATGTTAGCCGAGGTCTTTATTGTGTTGAGATACTTTCCTTCTATACCCATTTTATTCAGTGTTTTGATTATAAATGGATGTTGTATCTTGTTGAAAGACTTTTCCGCATCAATTGATATGATCATATGGTCTTTAATTTTTATTTTGTTTGTGCGGCATATCACATTGATTGATTTTCATATGTTGAACCATCCTTGTGTTCTCAGGATGAATCCCACTTGATTATAATGTATAATCTTTTCGATGCATTGTTGTATTCTATTTGCTAATGTTTTGTTTAGAATTTTTGCATCTGTGTTCATCAGAGATATTGGTCTATAATTTTCTTTTTTTGTGTTGTCTTTACCAGGATTTGGTATTATGGTAATGTTGACTTCATAGAATGAGTTAGAATGTATTGCTTCCTCTTCAATATTTTGGAAGAGTCTGAGGAGAATGGGCATTAATTCTTCTTTGAATGTTTGGTAGAACTCATTGGTGAGACTATCAGGTCCAGAGCTTTTGCCTTTAGGGAGATTATGGATAGTCATTTCAATCTCTTTGCTTTTGATTGGTCTATTTAGATTATGCAGTTCTTCTTGGTTCAGTCTACGTAGTCTATAAGTTTCTAGAAACTTGTCCATTTCTTCCAGGTTGTTAAATTAAGTGGCATAAAGTCCTTCATAATATTTTCTTAAAATCCTCTGTATTTCTGTCGTATCAGTGATAGTTTCTCCCCTTTCATTTTTAATTTTGGATATTTGTGTCCTTTCCTTTTGTCTTTTGATTAGTGTAGCCAGGGGTTTGACAATTTTGTTTACTTTGTCAAAGAACCAACTCTTTGTAATATTAATTTTTTCTATTGTCCTTCTGTTCTCTAATTGGTTTAGCTCTGCTTTAATTTTTATTATTTCTTTCCTTCTGCTGACTTTGGGTTTTGTCTGCTCTTCTTTTTCTAGTTCTTTAAGATGGAATGTTAAGGTTTATACTTGTGATTTTTCTTGCTTCTTAAGATAGGCTTGTAATGATATAAATTTCCCTTTTATTACTGTTTTTGCTGTCCCCCAATAATTTTGATATGTTGTATTTTCATTGTCATTAGTTTCTATACATATTTTAATGTCTTTTTTTATTTGTTCTTTTATCCAGTCATTTTTTAAATAAGACTTTACTTAATCTCCAATTATATGTGTTTTTTTCTGCTTTCCTTTTACAGTTGATCTCCAATTTCAAACCTTGTGTTCTGAGAAGACACTTGGTATGATTTTGTTCTTCTTCAATTTGCTGAGGCTACTTTTATGTCCCAGCATGTGGCCTATCATTGGCAATGTTCCATGTGCCCTAGAAAAGAAGGTATAGTCTCTTTGTTGGATGAAGTGTCCTGTACATGTCAATTACGTCCAATTGCTGTAATGTGTCATTTAGAGCTGATATTTTCTTATTTATTTTCTGTTTGGATGATCTGTCCACGACTGTCCAGAGGATATTTAAGTCTCCCCAATTATTGTGCTTTTGTTGGTTTCTCCTTTCAGATCTGTTAGTAGTTGCTTTGTATATTTTGGTACTTCCTGGTTGGGAGCACATGTATTAATTAGTGTCAAATCTTATTGTTGTATTGTGCCTCTTATCACTATGTAATGTCCATCTTTCTCTCTTGTTATCTTCTTTAACCTGAAAGTTATTTCTTCAGATATTAGCATGGCAATTTCTGCTTTTCTCTAGTTACCATTTGCTTGGAGTATTTTTTCTCATCCTTTCCCTCTGAGTCTGTGTTTGTCCTTATGCCTGAGGTGTGTCTCTTGGAGATAGCATATGGATGGGTTTTGTTTTTTAATCCAGTCTGCTATTCTGTGTCTTTTCATTGGTGAGTTCAGTCCATTAACATTTAGAGTGATGATCAATATGTGAGGATTTCCTACAGCCATTGCTTTTTCTTCTTGTTGTTTTATTTTTGTTTCTGTCCTGTTGCCCCAACTCTTTTCCATTTGTCCTGATGTTTTTGTTCAGGTCAAAGAGCCTCCTTCAATACTTCTGGAAAATTCCCTCAGATTATGTGTATCTGAGAAGGTCTTTATTCTGCCTTCATATCTGAAATATATATTTGCTGGATAATTTATTCTTGCCTGGAAGTTTCTCCATTTTAAAGTTTTAAATATTTGATTCCACTCTCTCCTGACTCGCAGAGTTTCTGCTGAGAAGTCTGATGCCACCCTTATGGGTTTTCCTTTAAAGGTTATAATTATTTCTTCCCTAGCTGCCTTAATAATTCTCTGTTTGTCTTTAGATTTTTACTTCTTTAGTACCATGTGTCTTGGAAATCTGCTAGGGTCCAGGTATCTAGGGGACCTATTTTCTTCTTGAACTTTGGGTTCCAGATCTTTCCATATGCTTGGAAAGTCTTTGTCTACTATTTATCTGAGAGTGTTTTGTAGAGTTCTCTGCTCCTTCTGATAATCCTATTATCCTGATGTTTTGTCTCATGGAGTCAGATCTTGCAAAGTTCTTTCAATCCTTTTGGTTCTTTATTCCCTATCTTCCTCTTTCTGAGATGTTTCCATGTTCTGATTTTCAATGTCACTAACTCTTTCCTCCATCTGGTTGGCCCTGTTTTTTATGGCAGTTATTTTGTTTCTCACTTCTTTTATTATATTATTTATATCTCAAATTTCCATTTTGTTCTTCCTTATGTTTTGAATTTCTTTGTTAAATTGATCCTTTTGTTCATGGATTTCTATTCTTAGGTAGTTCACCTCAGCTATGGTGTTTTGCTAGAATGTTTTCATTTCTCTCAGAGCCTTTAGAATGGCTAATTTAAAACCTCTGTCACTTAGTTCAGAAATTTCTAGGTCCATGAGATCCTTTTCTGGGGATTTTTCATCTTCTTTCCTAACAGTAAATCCTAAGGTACTCGTATTGTCTGCTGGGTTCTTCTTCTTTAGCATGAGGTCTTTATATTCAGCAGAGCCCAGGAGCTCTCTTTCTCTGATCAATATTTCTGTGGTGTCTTGCTGTAGAGACAAAACTAAGTAACACTGTGGGGGCAAGTTTTGGGAGAGATGGGATGTATTTAAGCTTTATCTCTGGTGTCCATCCCCATTTGGAGGTGGGGCACATCTATCTTTGGTTCCTCCTGCCTCCTGAAGTTCATTGGGGAGACTGTAGGAGAGTGGAGAAGCCAAGAAAATGTGCACTGGGGTGGCTTAACCTTCTTCTCTTTGCTGGGGAAGCTGAGGGAGATGAGGAAGGCTGATGAGATGCAGGTCAAGGCCGCTTTTGCTGGTTGAGGCAAACGGTGTCAAATCCTCTTCTCTCTCCAGCACTTTACCCCAGGCATATGCCAGCAATTCGTCTCCACAGCAGCTGCTCCGGCCCAGTCTGCAAGCATGTGCCATGTGAAGGCACTGGGAGCACATGCAGCACAGGCCTGGAGATGCAGGCCGCATGAGAGTTCTGTGTGACGGCACCAAATGTGCATGCTCTGCAGCCAAAACCCGCAGGCCCTGCAATATTGCCAGGTGCATGCGAGGGCACTGGGTGAGGGCACTGGGTGGGTGTGCTCCATGGGCCGGGACCTGTAGTCCCGAGATTGCCAGGTGCATGCAAGAGCGGTAGGCTAGTGCCCCAGGTGTGCAAGATCCATGTGTAGAATCTGCAGACCCTGTGAGATCACCTGGTATGTGAGAGAGCTCTGGATACATGTGCACCATGGCAGGCCTTGCAAAAGTGCCAAGCGAGGGCCCTGGGTGCTTCAGCCATGGGCCTAAAGCCACAGGCCTAATGTCATGAGCAGCATGAGGGTAGCTGGCAACCCTCTGCTGTTGGCCGGGAACCACAGCCTTGTGGAGGAGCCACACACACTTCGGGAGCCAGTGCTGTATCTGTGGTTTTTCTTTGGCCTGCGACTGTTTAGAGTCCTTGGCTGTTTAGCATCCTCATTCAGCCTTCCTGCCACTAAAGAGTTTCAGAGGCTGCTTCCCAAGCTTTGTCCCTAACATGCTGCTTTAAGGTCCAGCTCCCTCATGGTCTCCCAGCATTCCAACACTCTGGCTTTTACTCTTGACCTCCTCCCTCAATTGCTTTCAAGTTTTTTTAGTCAGCAGAAATGGAGTCCCATCACAATCTATCTCTACTCCCTCACTTTTCTCCCCCTCACTCTCCTCTATCTAACCTTCAGGTGTTTTCTTGTGATGCATGGATGTCTCAGTTGTCACTGTGTCACTCAGGGTTTTCTTTCTTGGCTTCTGGATGGTCATTTAATTGTGTTTTCTGGGAGAGGTTTTAGGGACCTCCTCCATGGTCACCATCTTGAGAAACCTTTTTCTTTTTCTTAGTCTCTTTAACATTTCTTGTAATACCGGTTTGGCGGTGCACTCCTTTAGCTTTTTCTTATCTGGTCAACTCTTGATATCTTCTTTGATTCTAAATAATAACTGCTGGTAGAGTAAGCTTGGTTGTAGGTCCTTGCTTTTCATCACTTTGAATATTTTGTGTCAATCCCTTCTAACATGCAGTTTCTGTTGAAAAATCAGCTGATAGTCTTATGGGAGCTTCATTGTATTATAGATAAGTAACTGATTTTCTCTTGCTGCTTTTAAGATTGTTTTTATGTATTTAACTTTAGTATTTTGACTTTGATATGTCTTGGTGTAAGCCTCTTGAATTTATCTTCTTTGGGAATCTCTGCACTTCTTGGACTTATGTGTCCATTTCCTTTGCCAGGTTAGAAAAGTTGTCAGCCATTATTTCACCAAAAATATTTTCCATTTCTGGCTCTCTCTGTTCTTATTCTGATACTCCTATTATGCAAATGTTATTGTACGTAATGTTGTGCCAGAGGTCTATTAAACAATCCTTTTTTAGTTTATTTATTTATTTTTTTACTGGTATGATTGGGTATTTTTCTCTACTTTGTCTTCCAAGTTGCTAATTTGATCCTCTGCTTCACCTGATCTGCTATTGACTTCCTCCCTCTAATGTATTCTACATTTTAGTTATTGTTTTCTTCATCTATGACTGCTTCTCATCTATGTTTCCTCTCTCTTTGTCAAAGTTCTTACTAAGTTCATCTATTCTTCCCCTAAGTTCATTGAGAATTTTGATATCCAGTGTTTTGAACTATGTATCTGGTAGATTGCTTGCCTCCATTTCATTTAGTACTTTTTCTGGAATTTTTTCCTGTTCTTTCACTTGTGACATGTTTCTTTTTCCCCTCATTTTGGCTGTCTCCCTGGGTTTTGTGTTTGTTTGTTTGTTTGTTGCTCTTTTTTTTCCCTATGTATTAGTGGCTGGGTGGCCTTATGCAGTAGGTATCCTCTAGAGCCCAGTGGCAGATCCCTCATTCACCTGAGATTAGTGTTCCAGAAGAGTTTTCTGTATGGGTTGTGTGTGCTTTCCTTATATAGTTGAGCCTCAATTGTTGTTGGCATGTTGGTGGTCGAAATTGAGCCTCAGGATGACTGGTGATGAGGATTGCTCATGACTAAAAAAAAAAAAAAAAAAAAAAAAAAAAAAAAAAAAAAAAAAAAAAAAAAAAAAAAAAAAAAAAAAAAAAAAAAAAAAAAAAAAAAAAAAAAAAAAAAAAGGCAACAACAACAAAAAAACTGTTGTTCAGGGGCTGATCCCACAGAACGCAAATAGCTGTAGCAGGGTTCTGAATCCTGCTGAGCTCACCCTTTGGGTGTGTCACTTGTGCAACTAATTGGTTGGTGGTCTAATGCAATGTGAAGCTGGCCACTGGGTATGTTCATTAAGTGGCCTCTTAGGAGGAGCTCTAAGCCACCTGGTAGAGGTTATAGGGTTATCTGTCAATGGTGGATGTTGCTGCTGGGCTTGGAGGCACCTGGATGAGACTATGCTGTAAATGGAGGCCTGCTGCAACTAGTGCCAGATTTGGGGCCACTTACCAAAAGGTGCAGGCATGCCAGGGCTAGAAACTGGTTGTTGAGTTTTGTGGACTCTTCTGAGTGTTTAGGGAACTCCACAGCATGAGCTGAGGCTGGCCACTTGTGAATAACAGTTGCTAAAAGGGGTTCAGGCCTGTGAGTTAGTTAGGTATGGAGGGTTCTCAGATAATCACCAGGGTGGGGTAGTTTGAGGAAAATGTAGATTTGGTGCCTGCCTTAATCTGAAGACTGGATTGAGGAAGGGTTTAGTAAAGGAACAATGAATGGCTTTTGCCAGCATTTTAGTCTGGAAAAGAGCTGTCCCTCTAGTCCTCACCCTGAAGCAGATTATTTAGTTCTTCCCTGTCTGTTTCTGACTTTTCCAGTTCTGCTCCAGTGCTGGAGCTTAGAGAGAGTCTGTCTGTCAGCTAGTAATTACATGTATATGCCCTTTAAGAGGAACACCTGGGACTCCAGCAGCCCTGTGTCTCACATGGACAAAATTCCCAATTATTTTTACAGGCAGATGTTTGGTGGGGACTCCCCTGCAAGCACTGGTGGTTCAGGCTGGGACCCTGGTGTGAGGCTGGGACATCTTGCTCCTCAGTGGGGGCCCCTGCAGCTGAAATATCCCTCCCCATTCTTAACTGTCACATGTTGGTGTTGAACCAGACTGTTTTGAGTTTCTAACCCTCCTAGTCTTGAGGTGGCTTTTTCTTTATATCTTTAGTTATAGAATATGTGTTTAGCTAGTCTTCAGGTGGTTGTCAGGGGTAGTTGTTTTATAATTTAGTTGTAATTTTGATGTGGTAATGGGAGGAGGTTAGTGCAGCATTCACCTACGCCTCTACCTTTATGGGAAGTCTAAAGTTACTGTTTTGCTCAATTTAAAATATAATTTCAATTATGAAATGAGAAAGGATTTAATTTTATCTTTATTCAAAATGAAAAGCCTAATGTTTAATTGGTTGGTCAATTTTTTTCCTTACTTGTTTATAATGCCACCTCCTGCATTTACTTCTCAAACATTTATATGTGGGTTTTCTCCTGGGCTTTTTATTTTATTCTCTGGGCCTATTGGCCTGTCCTGGAACTGACACTGTACTCTCTTAATTATCATTACTTTATAACAAATCTTCATATCTATAATACTAAGATGTGTCTTTCTTTATTTTTATTCTTGTTCAAAACTATCCTAAATGTACTTGATCATGTTATATTTATATAAAATTTAGCATCAACCTGTGAAGTGAAAAGTCATGTTGGAGCATCTTTTGGAATTACATGTCAACATTTATTTTGGGAGAATTTTCATTGAGTTTTTATTTTTCTAAATATAAAACATGTTATAGCTCAGCATTTATTTAGGTATTCTTTTTATTTTTTTCAAAAATTTTTTGTTCCTACTTATTTTATATTTTGTGTTGCCATGATATATGTATGTGTGTGTGTGTGTGTGTGTGTGTGTGTGTGTGTAAATTATTTGTTGTTGACATATAATCATATAATTGTTTTTACATGTGAATCTTATATCTAGAAGCTTTGCTGAACTCACTATTTCAAATAATTTGTGAGAAAAATCAACCTTGTTTTTTCCTTTTTTCAGGCTGGAACCTATAGTATTTCAAAAATAAGAATTTTATGTAACTTGAGGTGGTTAGGATTGTTATTTCTGGATTACTGTAATAAATGCTTGTCAAAAACACTAGTCATCTCAATAATTATACACACTTATTTCATTCATTAATAACTTCCAAAAATAACTCTTTTGTTACCAAAATACTTATGAATGTCGTAAGAGAGTTAAGTAATGGTATACGCAGGAGAGAAGAAATATTCTACTAGGGGACACTTTAATGAAGCATTCAGTCCATTACATTTTTTATTAATATAGTTCATAAAGAAAGACTAACTTCTCTCTCTCTCTCTCTTCTTTTTTTTTTTTTTTTTTTTTTTTTTTTTTTTTTTTTTTTTTTTTTTTTTTTTTTTTTTTTTTTTTTTTTTTTTTTTTTTTTTTTTTTTTTTTTTTTTTTTTTTAGTGCTTAGTTTAAGAGGGAATGCAAGAAATCAAATCTTAGGCAAAAAAATGCTTTTAAAATCTCAACTGTAAACCACAAACAGGCTTTTCTAATAAAAGCTCTAAAGCTTGAAAAGATGAGAAGAGAAGGCATGTATTCAATTAAGCATTTTAATAAATATGTAAAAAATTCAGCAATTATGAAAATAATGTTTGTATTCTTAAAAATATAATACTTTTTATCTATTTAATATTTCATCCTGAGAAGATATTTAAAGATATTTTGTTTTAGAAGATTCAAAAGTAAAACTTACACACACACACACACACACACACACACACACACATTTTATATCAGGAATTCACCATAAGATTAACATTCTGGTCTCTCCTAACAATGTCAAACAATGAGAAGCCAAACATGATCACATCAACATTGCAAAGAAAGCACTGAGAAAGAACAATGGGGAAATGGATCACTTATTGTTTTATACTCAATGCTTTTGATAAGTTCACCTGAAAAATGTAAAAAGTGATTTCTTTGTTTCCATACAGCCAGAGGTCTCTCACTGGCACACTACCGATTACACAACCCCTAAGTTCTAAGTATTTAAAGAAAGACTACAGATAACTCTTTACTTTTTTCTGGTCCTTTTATCAAATCTCTACATCATTCATGACATTACTTGCTAATATTCTGTTTTCAAAAATATATGCAAGAAAACACAAATTTGCTGATTTTCACCTAACTAAATAATTTTTTTAAAATAAGGTAAAACACTTAAATTCTTACAACACAAACATCAGTTTTCACATTCATTGAAACATTTTAGCATTACACATGAGAATTGGAAATGTGTGTGCTTATTTGGAAGGGAACTACCAAATTTATTCTCCTGAAGAAAAAGTAGACCTGAAACATCACGTTATAGGAACATTTGAAATACAATTAATTTTTTCTTTTAAATTTTGATGAAAGTTGCTTGAACATACTGTTTAATGAATACCTGCCCCTACTAAACAATCAAGATATCTAATGCATTAAAGAAGTCAGAAGCTGAGTCACTTTATTTCTTTCTGTTGCTTCCAGTTGTTACAATACTGACAACTCACATAAATATATTTAATGTATCCATGTAGATTCCTAGCATCAAACTGATGGGATAATATTTTTGAAATCCATATACTGGTACTACTTCCACATGCTTGATTACTTTCTGTGTATCATACAGAAGAAACATGCTGAAAAGAGTTACTCCATCATAAATTACCACTGATTGCAGAGTGATACCAGCCAAAGTGGCAGATGGAAGAAACCAAAGATTTTAATAAGGATAAAAGATGAGGCCCAGAACCAGTCTCAGGGATGCTCCCATGTTCATAAACTTCTCACTAAGCATACACATGCCACAGTAGAGAGGTTTCCCATAATAACTACTTTGTACCATGCAGCTCTGATAATAAGGCACCCCCACTAATGTTGTCAGAGAAGCCACCACTGCATTCATCACACCAGAATGTAATCACCAAGAAATATGCTTTGGGCCTGTGCTCTGGTTATATAGTATTGATTGTACCAATGTTCCAGCTCCAACCATGGTTCCAAAGGCTGTGTTGCACTAATTGTCACTCAAGAGTTTCTCATCTTGAAGTTCATGAGAATAGAAGTTCTGCCTACTGCCGGGGCAAACAAAACTATTAAACTAATATTTCCTGCTAAGTACATATATGTAGAATGAATTCTATCCTTCACATACTGAGGTCAAATTACAGCCTTTACAATAGCTCCAATCTCAATGTTCCAAGGCTAACAAGAGCCCCTCCAGCAATAAACCATCTTCCCATCTGATCAATTTTAAATATTTTTCCATCAATGGTTCCAGTGAATGCTTGGCCAGTTTTCCAATGCCAGATCCCAATTCTTGTCTTGGTAACATAGTCCCTTCTGGGTTTTAAGAGCCATTGATTCTTTGTGATGGAATTCTTCACAACAAAGGGGGCCTTGGTAAAATCTGAGTGGAAAATCCTAGAAGGTAGTGTCAAGAAACACACAAGTCTTGAGGTAAGTGTGGTGGTATACCAGGTTTACCAAACAGAGCTAAAATGCTCAAGGTACCTTCACCTCAACCCTGCGGTTTCCCTTCCCGACCAGTGAAAGTCATGCACACCCTGGCTGTCACCCATCCTTTATTGTCTGCTTTCCTTTCTTGCTCTCTTTTTTCAAATTAGTCCTACTGTACTGCCTAGGAGGATAACAATTAACTAAGCATCCTTTTTCCCCCAAAGATTTAAGAAATTGCTTCTCACTTTGCATGTTTATATATTTATTGCAGGTGTCTGTGTGTTTTCTTTTTTAGGTTAAGAAAGTTGTCTTCCCATCATAGTAGTGAGAAAAAGAGGGAAAATCTTCTGTAAACATTTCAATTTACCAAAACCTGTTCACCCAATGTAATTTTAAATCCCATGGAGACTGAATTACTAAAAAGCTTCACTGAAGAGATTTTGCATTTGCTTTTTCTAAGTGTCTCATGACTATCACCCACTCTGGACCAATTTTTATTTTAATGCCTTCCTTATGATTTTACGCTCCTTGAGGGTTATAGTTACAATACATGTGCAGGCCTGTGAATTTTAAAAAAATTGTTTTTCATGTCAAATTCATGACATGAATGAGCTTTCTTGTCACTGTTCAGTCCTATAAAGGAAATTTATTATTTCCCTTTCTCCAGGGTAGCTAGTCTTCTAAAATCTCTACCCAGCAATTTTGAAATCTATCATTCAAAATTGAAGGACAAATAAAGAGTTTCCAAGACAAGGAAAATCTAAAAGTGTTCATCACCACTAAACTAGAATTACAAAGAATGTTAGAAGGACTACTTTAAGATTTTTTTAAAGGGGGAAAAATCATGAATAATAAAATTGTAGTAGCTACATACCTATCAATAATTACTTTCAATTTAAATGGATTAAAAGTTCCAGGCAAAAGAAATGTAGGGTTTTCTGCTGAGTGGAGTGTCAAACAGAGAAAGACAGATGCAATTTGATTTCAATTACATGTGGAATCTAAAGAACAAAATAAATTTAAAAAAAAACAGGAACAAGCTCAGATACAGAAAATATTTTCAAGGTTGCCAGACAGGAGGAGAGTTGAGGGTGTGGATAAAAAAAGAGAAAGAGGTTAAGAAGTACAAATTAGTTGTTACAAAGTACTTAAGGGTACGCAAGATATAGCATAAGGAATATAGTTAATAATATTGTAATAACTATGTACAGTGTCAAGTGGATATTAGATTTGTTGAGGTGATAGTAGAGGGTTGGGGGCAAGGTGAAAAGGTGAAGGTATTAAGTACAACTTGTCAGTTATAAAAGAGTCATGGGGATGTAAAGTAAAGCATAAGGAATATAGTCAATAATATGATAATAATTATGTGTAATTCCAGGTGGGTATTAGACTAGGCAGGGGATCACTTCTTAAATTATATAAATGTCTAACAGCTATGCTGTACACCTAAACTTAATATAAAATAATATTAAATGCGAAAAAAAGGAAAGGAAGAAGAGGTGGTACATATATGTGGTGGAATATTACTTAGCTATAAAAAAAGAATGAAATCTTGTCATCTGTTACAATCTAGTTAAACCTAGAGGGTATTATGCTGAGTGTAGTAAGCCAGACAGACAAAATCAAATGTCATATGGTTTTACTTATTTGTGGAAACTAAATAAATAAATAAACAAAACAGAAATAGACTCATAGATACAAATAACATGTTGATGGTTGTCAAATGGGAGAGGGTTTGGAGGAGAGGGTGAAAAATAGGAAGTTATTACGAAGTACAAATTCATAGCCATGAGGTATACTTGTATTGTAATAACTGTACTGTGTCAAATGGGTACCAAATTTATTGAGGTGATGACTTTCTAAGTTACATAAATGACTCATCATTACAGTGTATACCTGAAACTAATCTTGTATGTCAAGTGTAATTGAATAATTTTTCAAAATCCCAGCAGATATTTTTCATATAAATCAACAGACTCTGAAATTTTAAAATTCTAAAATTATGGAGAAATCCAAAGTTCCTAGAAAACCCTAGGCAATCTTAAAGAAACAAAGTTAAGAGATTTTCACTATCTGATTTCAATTTACTATGAAGTTAGTCATTTAAATGCTATGACATTGCACATAGATAGACTAATATTCCATGGGAACAGAATAAATTAGTTCAGAAATAGACTCACACATATACTATCACATGATTTACATTGAAAGCACTACTACAAGTGGAGAAAGCATGATACTCTCAAAAAAACAGTGCTGGAGTAATAGTATATCCACATAAAGAATAAACTATCATTGGCTCCCTACCTCATACCATATTAAAATAATTAATTCATGGTGGATAATAGATTTGTATCTTTTCAAAGAAAATACAGAATAATATCTTGATGACTTTTGGAGTAGCAAAGATGTAAATAAATAAAACCACAGAGAACTAAACATAATAGAAAAATAATATTTTACTTTAATTTAATTATGAGCTTATGTTTATCAAAAAAAATGTCATTAAGAATATGAATAGGGTGAGGACCTAAGATTTTGGCAAGAGAGGAGATCCTTGAAACTTCTCTTGGAAATATAATTTAACAACTGGTATCCAACAGGGGAAATCGTGAGTGGCACAGCTTCAGCTGAGAGATCCACACATCATAAGAAAACAGCTTAAGGTCAGACAAAATGGGGTGAATAGGACAGGAGAGAGAGAGCAGAGCAGAGGTATGGCTGCAGAATGTGAGTTGGCCTGGGGCTGACAGAAGGAACAAAGAGAGTCAAGAGAAACTGGCTGAGGAGTAACATGATCCTGGGCAGGTTAGAGATGAAGTTGGGGCAAGAGCAGAGGCAACAGTGATTGAAGACTGTGAGATCATGGTAAAGCTGAAACCCCAACCAAGCTGCAGCTCACTAGGACTCCAATTAGTGTGCCACACCCTGAGCAAGTTAGAGGCAGAACAAAGCATCTGAGCTGCCCTGGGTGAGAATAAGGCCCCCAGCTGCAGCATGGTGCCACACCACAAATTGACTCTGGGTGAGTTTGAAATTGAGAGCCAGTTGCCATGGAAATGTTGGCCAGAATAAAACAGAGTCCTGGGTGAAATAGGGTCTCCAGAGAAAGAAGAAATGCTGAGCTGGTGGCACAAACTCAATCTGAGACTAACACAATCATAGCCAACTCTTGACCCATCCCATTCCTGGCCTGCCCAGGCATCCCTGACAGATGACCTAGTGTTGTAGCAGAGTCAGCAACCAGGGGAGCTACCACAGAATACAAAGCAGCCATAAAACACACCACCCCCTCCAAACCCAGGCAGAAACCAGAGACAGTGTGTGTGGCTGCTTCCCCTATGTCCCAAAGCTCATTCAACTCCCCAACTCCATCTAGTGTCTGCTCTATAGCCAACTAAAAACAAACAAAACAAAAAAAATGGAAAACAAACCTGGGCTCTTTCCAACAAACCCCGCACCCGTGGAAACCAGTACAACTTAGGAGAACTCCAAAACACAGGCGCACAGTAGTTTTTCCCTACACTGATTTCAGAGGCATAGCACACCATTGCTCACCACATTTTTTAAAAAAGAAGGCACATCCAGACCAAGATGACTGCATCAAAAGAAGAAAAGACCATCTTGCAGGAAAGATTCCAGGAATAGGAGTTTGAATAATCAAGAGAAAAATATTGGAAGATACTACAGTGACAGCAACTGTGAAAAGAAAGAACTCTCTATATATCTGTCAGAAAAAGCCCTCACACCAAGGAAAAAACAAACAAAAAGATTAAAAAAAAAAAAAAACCAAAACATCAAATACAATGAGTACCTTAGAACTCAAGGCCATTCAAAAGGAATATTAAAAATTTTCAGAAAAACAACTTACAGATGTAAAATTATATAATCTAAATGACACAAAATTCAAGGCTGAAAAACTTATGATGCTCAGAGAGCTGAAAAAAATGTTGGTAAAATACCCAGACACAAATAAATGATTCAGAAAGGAAATCTGTGAACAACGGGAACATTTAAAGAAAAATTGAAACTATAAAAATGAATTAAATAGAACTTTGAGAAATAAACAATGCAATTAAACAACTGAGAAATGAACTAAATACCATAGAAAACAGGGCAAAACAGATAATGGAAAGAATTAGCAATATCAAAGTTAAAACATAGAAACAACACAAACAGGAGAAAATAGTGACTTCAGAGTAAAAAAAAATGAAAGAAATCTACAAGAACTTTTTGACCCCCATTAGAGAGAATAACATTAGTGTAATAGCGATAGCAGAACATGCAGAACAAAATTCTACAGAGATCTTACTCAAATAGTAGACAAAAATTTTGCAAACCTGTAGAAAGATCAGGAATCCCAAATGTAAAGAAAAATAGAAACCTACCTGGACCCTAGCAGATTATCTCCAAGGCACATTATACTGAAGATTTCAAAACTCAAGAGCCAAAGAAGGAATTCTTAAGGCAGCCAGGTAAGAAAAACAAACAAACCTATAATCTTGAAAGGAAAGCCCACCATGCTATCATCAGACTACTCAATAGAAATTCCACAAGCCACAAGAAGGTGGAATCAAATATTCAAAATATTAAAAGATAGAAACTTCCTGGCAAGAATAATTTATACAGCAAAATTATCCTTTAGATAAGATGGAGGAATAGTGATCTTTCCAGACATTCAGAAACAGAGGAAATTCTTCAGCGAGATGTTGAAATTTCATGACGTACTGAAGGAAGCTATTTGACTGAAACAAACAAAAATAATTGAAATAAGTGGGAAAGCATTAGGACAACAAAAAATAAATGAAAAAGGAAAGGTAATGACCATAAGAAATGCTCATATATAAATCATCACCCTAAATATAAATGAACCAAACTCACCAATAAAAAGGTACAGAGTAGCAGACTGCATTAAACAACAAAACACACTATATACTGTCTTCAAGAGACACACCTCAGCAATAAGTACAACCAAATGCTCAGAGTGAAATAATGGAAAACAATATCCCAAGCAAATGGCACCCAGAGAAGAGCAGGAGTTGCCATACTGATATCTCATAAAGTATCCTTCAGAATAAAAAAGGGTAATAAGAGAAAAATATGGACATTTTATAATGACAAGGAAGACAATGTAATGAAAAGAAGACATGACATGCATTAATGTATATGCCTCCAATTGGGAAGCACCAAAATTTATAAAGGAACTACTAACTGAACTAAAAGAAGAAATTGACAAAAACACAATTATAGTAGGGGACCTGAACACCCACTTAACAGCTATGAACATATCATCCAAACAGAAAATAAATGAGGAAATGTCAGTTTTAAATGATGCAATTGGACATGATTGACAGTTAGAGGACACTTCATCCTACAACACAAGACTATACATTCTTTCCTAGTGCACACAGAACATTCTCCAATACAGACCATATGCTGGGACATAAAACTAGCCTCAGAAAATTCAAAGGGATTGAAATCATACAAAGTGCATTCTTGGATCACAAAACTTTGAAATTGGAGATCAATACCCAAAACAATGCAGAAAATAATCACATATACATGGAGATTAAACAATATCACGTTTTAAAAATGACAGGATCAAAGAAGAAATATAAGAAGAGATTAAAATACATACAAATCAATGACAATGAAAATACAATTTATCTGAATTATCAGGGCACAGTGAAAGCAGTAATAAGAGCAAAATTTATATCATTACAGTCCTATCTCAAGAAACAAATAAGATCACAAGTAAACATCCTAACATCCAATCTTAAAGAACTAGAAATGGAAGAACAGAAAATAAACAAAGTCAGCAGAAGAAAACAAATAAGAAAAATTTGAGGAGAACTAAATAAAATTGAGAAGAGAAAAACAATAAGAAAAATTAATATAATAAAAATCTGGTTCTTTGAAAAATTTATTAAAATTGACAAACCCTGGCTAGTCCAATCAAAGGACAAAAAGAAAAGACACAAATAACCAAAATTAGAAATGAAAGGGGGGAAATTATCACTGACACCACAGAACTACAAAGGATCAAAAAAAAAAAATTATGAAGTGCTTTGTACCACCAAATTTAACAACCTTGAAGAAATGGACAAGTTTCTAGAAACATATAGTCTACTCAGACCAAACCAAGAAGAACTGGACAATATAAACAGGCCAATCAATGGTAAAGAAATTAAAATCACTCAAAACCTAAAAGCAAAAGTCCTGGACCAGAAGGTCTCACAAATGAGTTTTATCAGCATTCAAAGAAGAATTAATGCCTATCCCCCTTGAAGCTTTCTAAAAAATTAAACATGAGGGGATGCTTCTCAACTCATTCTACAAGGCCAACATTACCCTAATACCAAAGCCTGGTAAGGATAACATACACAAAAAAAATCTATAAACCAACATCTCTAATGAACACAGATGCAAAAATCCTAAGCAAAATGTTAGCAAATAGAATACAGCAATGCATCAAAAAATTTGTACACCATAGATAGGAGATGCAACAAAATGGCAGCATGAAAGGGACCTCCAAAAAACTCCTCTGGAGATTACAACTAATTAAACACCTATACCTTAACCAATGACTCTCTGCAGGTCACACAATCACAGCTAAGGAACTCACGTGTTGCATTAAGGTACCTACAGGTAGACAGAGGATTAAACAAAGGAGAAATAAATAGAAGACCAGGGACACGGTCACATGGGTCCTTGTTTGGAACCCTACCGCTGGGGGAGAAAGGAGAAAGTGGGCGGCAGGAGACCATTCTGGACTCCACTCTGTACCCCACTCTGTTTGTGGGACAGAGAAAAGGGCACTCACAGGCAAATGTGAGGTACCACACCCACCTCACTTTGGCCCCAGGAGGTGCAGACCAGTCCACAAACCACAGCAGCCAGACTTCACTCCAATTCCCAAAAGAGGGGGAGTAAATGGATTGAGAGGAGCCACAGCACAAACGCCCCAGCCAAGAAGAAAAGGAAAGAGGGGGCTTTACGTGCATTTCTCAGCCCACAACCAGGATGATTTGAAAGACCAGCAAAGAGAACTGACCCCTAAGCTCAGGGCAGAATCTGCATGCACAGAAAACCCAAACAAAAAGATATAATCACATTCAAACTCCCTGCATCATCCCCAGAGCCATAAGAAGAAAACAAAGCCACAAATGCCCTTCTCCAACAGACCTCTGCCTGCCCAGTATCATCAGAGAACACCAAAGAAATTACAGCGGTGAAGGTCCAGACAGGCTGCAAAAAATGAGAAACCAGTGAAATAAAAAGATGGAGATATGTGAAGCACCAGACACTGAGCTCAAAGCAATGATTATAAAAATGCTTAAGGAACTGAGTGATAATTTCAACAGAGATAGTAAGCATTAAAGAAGACTTACACACCATTATAAAAGATCAGAGAGAGATAATGACTACATTAACTGAAATGAAGAATGGAATAAAAGTCAGCAAACTAGATAAAATAGAAGCACAGAGCAGTGATGAGCAGGAAAAGCCAGCAGAAAACACCCATTTAGAACGGATAGATATGAGAATCCAGAAAAATTAGAATGGTTTGAGGTTTCTCTGGGACAATTTTAAGCAGAAGAATACCAGAATCATAGGTGTTCTGGACAAGACAGAGAAAAAACAAAGGATCAAGAAATTATTTGAAAAAATAATGACTGAAAATTTTTATAACCTGGTGACAGAAATAGACATGCAAGTCCAGGATGCACAGAGAATCCCAAACAAGATAATCCCAAACAAGAACACACCAAGACACATTATAATTAAAATGGCAAAAGTTAAAGAAAAAGATAAAATTCTAAACACAGCAAGAGTAATGCAAGTAGTAACTGATAAAGAAACACACATTAAATTCTCAGCTGATTTCTCACAGAAAATTTACAGGCCATAAGGGATTGGCAGAAAATATTCAACATGATGAAAAACAAAGATCTACAACCAACAATAATGTGTCCAGCAAGGCTAACATTCAAAGTTGAAGGACACATAAAGAGCTTCTCAGATAAGGAAAAGTTAAAGAAATACACCACTACCAAACCAGTACTAAAAGAATGTTAGAGAGACTTTTTTAAGATATTAGGAGGGACGGGAGAGTGGGTAAAATAAGAGAAAGGGATGGAGGAATTTAGTTTGATTATTAACATAGAATTGAGAGCACCAAAGAAACAAAACTCATAGACACAGTCAATAAGTTAGTAGTTACCTGAGGGTAAGGGGAACAGGGGGACAGGGACACAAATATGTGGTGATGGAAAGAGAACTGATTCTGGGTGATAAACACATAATTCAACACATAGAAGATGTAATGTAGAATTATATACCTGGTACCTATGTAATTTTTACTAATCAATGTCACCCAATAAATTTAAAAAAATTATACACCATAAGCAATTGGAATTTATTCCAGGAGCACAAGGATGATTCAACATATGCAAATCAATCAATGTGATACACCACCTACACAAAATAAAAGTTAAAAATCACTTAATTATATCAATTGATGCAGAAAAGGCTTTTGACAACATACAACATCAATTTATGAACAAAACACTTAATAAAATGGGTATAGAATGAAAACATGTCAACATAATAAAGGTCATATATTTATTACACACCCTCAGCTAATATCACACTGAATGGGGAAAAGTTGAAGCCCATTCCCCTCAATCAGAAACAAGGCAGAGATGCCTCCTGTTGACACTGCTATTCAACATAGTACTGGAAGATCTAGCCAGAGCAATTAGGCAAGAGAAAGGAATAAAACATGCTCATATTAGGAGAGCAGAAGTCAAACTGTCACTGTTTGCTGATTGCATAATCTTTTATATTAAAACTTCCAAAGACTCCACCAGAAACAATAAACAAATGCAGTAAATTGACAGGATCAATTTACAAAATCAATGTACAAAACTCTATTGCAATTCTATATACCAACAACAAAACTTCAGAAAAATAAATGAATCAATATCTTTATCAATTACAACAAAAAGAATAAAATACCTGGGAATTAACTTAACAAAGAACATGCCAGACTTATACATTGAAAAGTATAAGTTACTATAAAAAGAAATTGAAGAGGACACAAAGCAATAAAAAGATATTTCCTTTTCATGGATTGGAAGACTCAACATTGCTCAAAATGGTCATATTACCTAAAGCAATTTAATCCAATTCTCATCAAAATTCCACAAACATTCTTTCAAGGAATAGATAGAAAAATTATCAGATGTGTATGGAATTACAAAAAGACCTCAAATAGTCAAAGCAATTCTATAGAAAAAGAATGAGACTAGAGGCATCACACTCCCTGATTTCAATTTAAACTACAAAGTGTCAATAATCAAAAGAAGTTGATATTGATGGAAAAACAGAATCAAAAGCCAATGGAATAGAATTGGAAACCCAGAAATAAATCCACAAATATATGGTCAAATGAATTTTGACAAGAGGCAAAAAATATACAGTGGGGAAAATAAAGCCTCTTCAGTAAATGGTGCTGGGAAAATTGGAAAACCATATGCAAAAGGCTGAATCTGAACTGTGAACTGTCACCATATACTAAAATTAATTCTAAATGGATTACAGACATTCACATAAGACCTGAACAATAAACTGTATAAAAGGAAACATTGGTACTAAACTTATAGACCTCTGGTTCAGGAAGGACTTCATAAACCTAACCTCAAAGGCAAAGGAAGTAAAGGCAAAAATAAATGGATCAGACTATATCAAACTAAAACACTCTTGCACAGCAAAAGAAAACATCAACAAAGCATGCAAATGGCCAAAAGACATATGGAAAAAATACTCAACTTCATTAGCTATTAGGGAAATGCATATCAAAACCACATTGAGATACCACTTCACACCTGTCAGAATGGCTATTATCAATAAATCAACCAACGACAAGTGTTGGTGAAGATGTGGAGAAAAGAGAACCCTTGTGCATTGTTGGTAGAACATAAATTTATCAGTCACTATGGAAAATAGTGTGGAGGTTCCTCAAAATATTAAAAATGGAACTGCCTTATGATCTTGCAGTTCCACTCCTGGGTATTTATCCTAAGAAAACCAAAACACTAATTTGAAAAAATACATCCATTCCTATGTTTATTGTAGTATTATTCACAATGGGCAAGATATAAAAACAACCTAAATGCCCATTGGTAACTGATTGGATAAAGAAACTGTGGTACATTTATTTATACAGTGAAGTATTACTCAACCACAAAACATATTTTGCAACAAAATGGATGGAACTAGAAGATAGCATGCAAAAAGAAATGTCAGACTGAGAAAAATAAATATTATATAATTTCACTCATATGTGGAATCTAAAGAAAATAATAAATAAAGAATCAAAATAGAAAAAATACTCATGGACACCAACAATAGTTTAGTGGTTACCAGAGGGAATGGTGAGGAGGGGGAGGAAGGAGGGAGGAGGATTCAAATATATGTTGATGGAAGCACAAGTGACTCTGGAGGTTGAGAACACAATGCAACACATAAACAATGAAGAACTGCACCCCTGGAATCTGTGTAATTTTGCTCACCAATGTCATCACAAAAAATTTAATAAATAAAAAAAATAATTGTAATTGATTTAAGAAAATGCATAGAACTGCACTCAGCAGATGCATACACAAAAACTTAATCAATCGTAACATTGTAGTTAATGTACATTTAAAGTTTTAAGTAAAGTACTACTACTTTGTGGCATTAAAAGAAACTATTTTTCTATCCCTAGGTAATGAAGTTATTTTCTTATAACACCTTCTATTAACACTTTAGTTTTATCTTTACCTTCAGGTTTTTTATATATCTGGAGGCCACATTTGTACAGTTAACTCCCATATAACATGACTGCTGGGTTCCTAAACTGTTGTGTTATGCGAATCCATGTTATACAAAACTAACTAGTACAAAAAAGGAAGTTAGGTTTCAAAATTTAAAAAAAAACATACTAATATATTTTTATAATTAACAGAAATATCTTCATTAAACCAATTTGCACCAAAAGTATAACATATTAATATGTTTTACATATCTTTTGCTCTTCAAAGCCTTTACTGCATTCTGTGTTATTCAGAGATTTCCCTGATTTCAAATGAAATATTTTTTGCTCCTAAAAGCTTTTATTACACTCTGTGTTGTTTGGGGATTTCTCTAATTCTCAAAGCATGTTAGAGTAAAACTGTGTTCTAGGATGCCATGTTGTACGAGGGTTCCCCCCATTCTCAAAACGTGTTATAACAAAACCATATTATAGAAGTGTCATGTTATACAGGAGTTGCCTGTATATTATTTTAGGTTAGGATCCTATTTTATTTCTCTTCGTACAATGATTACCTTCTTTAATTCTTGAAATAATTTTTTTTCATTATGCATTAATTTTTTTATTCATTTTCATTGTTAGACTTATTAGGGTGACATCTGTTAGCAACGATTACATAGGTTTCAGGCATACAATTCTACAGTGCATTGTCAACTTGATGTACAATAAGTTCACCACCTAATGTGACTTCTCTTTCCATCACCTTATATTTAGCTTCCCCCCCTCCTCTCCCACCCCCTCCCTGACCCACTCATCCCCAAATGAACATTAAACTATTGATTGTGTCCATGGGTTATTTGTTTCTTCATTTCTTTTTTCTTTGCTTTCAGTTTTATATTCCGCATATGAGTGAAGTCATACAGTTCTTTGTTTTTTCTGTCTGGCTTATTTCACTAAGCATGATGATCTCCAGGTCCATCCATTTTGTTGCAAATGGCAATATTTCATCTTTTCTTATACCTGAATAATATTCCATTGTGTATATGTACCACAGCTTCTTTATCCAGTCATCTGTCACAGGGCACTTTGGTTGTTTCCATGTTTTGGCCACTGTGAACAGCACTGCAATGAACATTGGGGTACATGAGTCTTTGCGGACAAAGGTTTTCAAGTTTTTTGGGTAGATCCCCAGAAGGGGGATTGCTGGGTCAAATGGTAGCTCCATTCCCAATTTTCTGAGGAACCTCCACACTGCCTTCCTATGGCGGACCAGTCGCCACAAGTCGATCAGTACCTCAAGTGGGGAGCGGGAATTAAAGAAAGAGACACACTCACACGATTGCTGATGTGGCCGGTCTTCACTGATGGTGAAGCCCCGAGTTTATTTCCCATCACCAATATATGCAGTTTGAGTACATGCAGTTTAACAATGAAAATATGCATTACCTCCTTCAAAAGCAGATCATCTATTATCATTAACTCTCCAGAAATAGCCTAAAGTCAGAGCAAACAAAGGTCAGATTTCCTAGGGCCTTGTCTTCCATAATCCAATTATCTTTCTTTTGTGTCCCAAGGAACGGGCTGGATTAGCCACTTTCCTCAGTAAGCAGTACACACCCTTGACTCTCTACTAGTTAACTTGAAGGTCAGAGTGAATGAGAGGGAGTCAGTTCCCCAAGGCAATTCTTCCAAGTACTCAGATAGACTTCTTTCTTTAGAGTCTCCCAAGGAACTGGCCATATCAGGCACATTCCTCAGATGCAGAAGTAAAACAAGTTTTACTTCCCTAAAGCCAGCCTGCATGGCTCCCAACACCTTCCACAGTGGTTGAACCATTTTGCACTCCCACCAGCAGTGTACCAGAGTTCCTTTTTCTCCACATCCTCTCCAGCACTTGTTATTCCTTGTCTTGTTGATAATAGCCATTCTTACAGCTATGAGGTGGTATCTCATTGTGGTTTGTTTGTTTTTTTTTTAATTCATTTTTATTGTTAGACTTATTGGGGTGATATCTGTTAGCAAGGATTACATAGGTTTCAGGCATACAATTCTACAGTGCATTGTCAACTTGATGTATAATAAGTTCACCACCTAATGTGACTTCTCTTTCCATCACCTTATATTTAGCTTGCCCCCCTCCTCTCCCACCCCCTCCCCTTTCTCCCCTCCCTAACCCACTCATCCCCAAATAAACATTAAACTATTGATTGTGTCCATGGGTTATTTGTTTGTTCATTTCTTTTTTTCTTTGCTTTCAGTTTTATATTCCGCATATGAGTGAAA